>CAUYQG010049597.1:0-12500 GCA_963574415.1 Tarsius wallacei | reverse complement strand
TCAAATAATTTTCTCATATTTTTAATCATGTTAATGGCAATTCTTGGGTTTCTTTGACTCCTAAGCAAGGAGACGGTTTCAGCTGAAATCCCTCCTCCCACTAGCACATATACCTGGCGTGATGGGCATAGTATGGTTTGGTTCAGAGGAGCTGAGCCGGTGAAGTTTCTGGGTTTTATCAGTTCATGTTCACAAGCTCATGCTTATTATAACAAATTTTCCATGTTTACCTTTTTCTTGCTGGTACCTTTCATCAGCTTCTACACCTTTAGAAGTATCAGCCCAATGCTTTAATTTTTCTCTTTCTAAAAGAAGGTTGATTCATTTAGTAGCATCTTCAACTATGTGTCAAATAGCGCTCTCTGGACTAGCCCAGGAGACTTCACCACCATTGATAATACTATTTCTTGGGAAATTGAACTCTGAGTCCTCAGACCTAACATTTAAATATAATACCTTCCAAAAGTTAACTTGTAAGTTGGGGTGGTGGTAGACTGGGGTGGAACCTTGCTCCAGTGCTGGAGTCATAGAGGGTATTTGGGAGTATCGCGTTAATCAAGGACTCTGTTCAAATGCAGTTGCCTGAGATAGACCTCAAAGACAATGTATGCTACAGTGAGATTCTGGTTGAAAATCAGCCTTGACCATGTGGCCATTTTAACCTCTGCCATTTGATGATCCCAAGACACACATACTCTTTCCTTGTAGTGTCTGGTGTGTCTCTCTCTGGCTACTTGTATTCCCAGCTCTCTAATCAAACACGGATTCTCTTGTTTCACCCTTAGGGGTAGTGTGGTCTATGGAGAAGGTGGACTGAAGATTAGAAGATTGAGGTCTGGCCTCACCAAGATCTAGCTTTGGGATCTTGGGCTCATCTCTTCTCCTGTGTAGACTCTAGTCTCCTCACCTGCCAAAGGAAGAGGTGAAACACTTGATGGTTTTCAGATCTTTCCCTGGTGACGCAGGTGAGGGGAAGCTGGGAGGGGGACTCTGAACCCTTTACCTCCACTTCAGCCTCAGTGCTTCTATCTTTGCCTACTTATTATATTTGCCTTCTGCAAAGGATTTCATTTGCGGAAAAGTGCCACTGCTCAAAAATTTTTAAAAGTTACCTCCATGTTCTCCCCTACCTAACTGGAACTTTCATTCTTTGGGTCCAAATACACATCATGGTACTTTCTAGCATGTACATTGTATAAGGCCAGTTTATGGGATTGCATTCCAGTTGCTCAGCCCTCCTTTTTCTCTTTAATGATCCCCCAGAGACCAAAAGTTAGGCTAAAGCTTGGGAACTTGTTGAAAAGCTTAGGAAGGGTTGAAGATGGGCTTGGAAGAGGATGGGCACAGAGGACCATGTCCTTTATACTATGTCTTCTTATCCCTATCCATCCTAATCTCAACTTTGGGTGAGCTGACAAGCACAAGAAACTCTTGAGTCATATCTAAAGAAGTGATGATGCTATCTGGGCTTGGTGGCTCAGCCTGTAACCCCAGCACTTTGGAAGACTGAGGTGAGTGGATTGCCTGAGTCCGCAGGTTCGAGACCAGCCCGGACAACTTGGCGAGATCTCATCTCTGCAATAAATCAAAAATTAGCCGGGTATGGTAGCACGTGCCTGTAGTTTCGGCTACTTGGAAGGCTGCGGCGGAAGGATCAGCAGAGCCCAGCAGGTCGATGCTGGGGTGGCTGTGAGCGTGCTACTGCACTCCAGCCTGGGAGACAGGGTGAGACTCCAACCCCCTCCCCCCCCCCAAAAAAGAAATGATGATGCCGTCTATTTGTTCAGTGTGTCAAACTCTTGAGAATACTTTCATAGCCACTATTATATTGGATATTTTAAATAACCTGAAAAGGTGGGAAGAGCCCTAGTTAATGTCCTGGGTCTAGAGGTGAGAATGTGAAGACCCCGAGGATGAACAGCATGCCCAAAGTCACATAGATAGTAAATAGCAAAACCAAGATGCAGTCTTTTTACTCCTGGTCCAGTACTATTTCCATCGCTGTCTTTCATAGTGGGTAGTTTCTCAGTAGCTCCCTGAGTCAGTACTGCCAGGTAAACATATTCATGGAAAGGAGAAGAAATTCACATTGGTCTATTTTCTTCTTCCTTTTCTCTCCCCATCAAGACGAATGTCATTTGTTCTTGGGGTGGTTTTAGACAGCCTCCTCATCTCTGCTTTCCCTTTTCTCTTTTCCCAGCAGGAAAGCAGGGTGATTATGGAGCCTTCTGTTAGCTGAGGTGTTAAGGGTTTATGTAGTGCTTACCGATGAATGGCTAATGGACTCAGTTGGGTTGTTTCAGTGACAGTTTCCCACAATCTGATACTAAAGTGGAAGCCTTGAGTGAAGCTTTTATCACTCTTTCACCAGGCTCATCAAGAACTTCCTTTTCCTCTCTGGAAATTGTATTTCATGCAGTGTATTTCTAATCCAAGTGTTACATCAATCAGCAATTCAGTGTAGGTTTGTGGTTCTCTCGGAGTGTTTTACAAGCAGAGATGAGGTTTCTTATTCTGGCCCTCCTAGACTTGAAAAAATACTCAAATTGCAATTTCCTTCCACCTATTATGATCTGTTCTTTTAGTTGCTGTTAGAATTTTTGGATTTTCCAAGGCATTATCTTAATAAAGGCATTCCTTTCTGGCTGTGCTTGACCTGTGGGTGAGATTGGGAATCTGTTTCTTCTCATGGTTAGAGCTCTCCGAAAACCCAGTGAAATGGAAGCCTTTGAAACGTGATCTTCTTGGCCAGCCATGTCTCTGTTGCTAAAGGGATGCCGGATGTAGAGTCAGCCTGTGCATTTCTGTCTGGAGAGTGGTTTGTTTTTAAGAAAACCCTCCAAATGGTCAGTTTTTCATATCTTGGATGTCAAGGAAAGAAACAAGATATTTAAAACTACTGACACTGGAGGAAATATTGGCTGGCAAGGAATGGGGAGTGAGATCTGGCTCTTAGACATCTTGCCTCAGATGTTTTCTGAGTGTTTGACAAACACAAGACTCCAATGTGCTAGAATCATAGCCGCTCAGGGCTGATCACTGTGACTAATATGATACTAGTTGGCTGTAAGTCCACCTAACAATTAAGATCTGGGTTCATGAACTGGTCCCAACCAAAGAAGGATAGGGGATTTGGAGTCTGAGTTTTAGAGTTTGGGATTTTATTTTCTATGAATTTTTTTTTAATGGGTGGGAAAAACTCTCCCTTTTCCCAAGGAAAACTACCTAGCTGACATTTTCCTTTCTTGGGTCCAAAGGAAGAAACTTGTCCCCAAATTCTATCCTACTCATTTAAAGGACTGAGATTAAAATTTGGGGTGATTATTTTCCCCTTCTTATTTTTTAAACTCAACTGAAGCTTGTCTGAAAAAACGAAACAAAAAACCTCTTCCAGCAACTGTGACAGGGTATTGCAGCTGTCTGAGGAGTCTTTTTTTTTTTTTACTGTTATCTTTCTTTTCTTTAAGAAAAGAGTCGTTTCAGAGGCAGCCGTGACAGCTCTGTCATTTCACTCACACCTCTAAATTTCTCTTTCTGTTGTCAGTCAGCAGACAGCAGTCTCAGGATCCTGATGGGCCTGAGGGATGTCCAAATACATGAGAGATCGGAGAGAGGCCTGGAGCAGTGTGCGTCAGAAGCCGTCATCTTCTGCCTTTATTCTTAGAAGAATTGTCAGGAGTTTATAAAGTTCCCCGGTGCCAAGATCTCCAGGTCTCCTCCACTGCCATCTGTAGCCCTCGCAAATAGGCACACAAGGGCTGGGGCTGGGGCTGGGGCTTCCTGGAGCATTGTCTCCGTAAGTTCCAGTGAAGACGCTGTGTTGAGTTCCTGTACCTGGTGTTACATGGGGGATAATAATACTATATTGGCAGTTAGTCCTTTTAGTACGAAACCACTTAAGCAACAACAATAACAGCAGCAGAAGCTCCTCCCATTTATGAGTTCTTATGTTCTAGGCCCTGTTTTACATCCTCTCTCCATTTCCCAATAGCCCTACAGTAGGTGCTATTTTTCATCCCATTTTAGCAATGAGGCATCCGAGGCTCAGAACCATTAAATAACTTAAGTAACTTGCCTAAGGCCATGCAGCAAGTAAGTGACAGAGCTGGGATTCAAACTCAAGACTATGTGACACTGTTGCCCTAAGGCCTTAAGCCACATGCAATTCTCATATGCCATAACTGTCTTTTTTCCACTGTGCAGGGAGACATGAAAATCATAATGACCTGCTGGACAAGTGAGGCCTGTGTCCTTGTCCTTTGTGTGGTATTATGGCACCTGGATTAAGAAGATGAATAATTACAGTACCATGACTGTGTGGGTGTCGGAAGTATCCCAGGAGGTGGGTAGATAAGACACTTGCACCCAAAGGGAAGGGTTTTATAATTGAAAGAAACCTGTAAAGGGGACCCCAAAATGCATGGTCATGTGTGCTTTATATACATTTTTGGTGGAGCCTAACTTACCTACGGGTCTGAACTGTCCTGCCAGGGCTTGGCACATGGTTTGAATGGTCTCAGTGGTTGTTTTATAGATGTTGGCAAAAATATGAACAACAAATGTTTCATTTTTAAAGGGGCCAATTTTGCTTCTTTGTTTGTTTGTTTGAGATGTAGTCTCACTCTGTCACCCAGGCTGAAGTGCAGTGGCGTGCTCACGGCCACCCCAGCAGCGACCTGCTGGGCTCTGGCGATCCTTCTGCCTCAGCTTTTCAAGTAGCCGAACTATAGGCATGTGCTACCATGCCTGGCTAATTTTTTATTTTTTGTAGAGACGAGGGCTCACCAAGTTTCCCGGGCTGGTCTCGAACCCACGGGCTCAGGCAGTCCACTTACCCTGGCCTCTCAAATGACCATGCATTTGGGGGTCCCCTTTACAGGTTTCTTTCAATTATAAAACCCTTCCCTTTGGGTGCAAGTGTCTTATCTACCCACCTCCTAGGATACTGCTGACACCCACACAGTCATGGTACTATAATTATTCATTGTTGGGATTACAGGCTGAGCCACTGAGCCCGGCGATTTTGCTTCTTTTTTTTATCTGTGGTATACTATTGCTCCCAGTTTTCTTCTTCTGTCTTCTGTTAATTTCCCCTGAAGATATAGATCTTCCCCTCCCTTGGGTGTATCCTGGATCCCCCTAACTATTCCCTGAGGTCAACATGGGCAGGGTCACGCCTTGCTGAGCATGAACCTGGCAATGACTCCTAGGCGTTCAGGCCCAGTAAAGCATGATGCTCAATACCTCCAAAACAACGTTGTTAGGTGTTTGGTTTGTACAGTTAAACTGCTTGAGCACAAATCCTGACTCTACCTCTTGGTAAACATGTGGCCATTGGGGAGATAACTGACCTTCTCTGTGCCCTTGTTTCTTTATATGTAAAATGGGGATGACAGCAGCGCCTAACTCATAGGGTTGTTGTTATTGATAATTATAATTATAACTAACACTTTGTAGCCTTTACTGAGGGCCTCTACTGTTCTGAGAGCATCACATTCATTAACTTAATCCTCACAATAACTCAGTGAGATAAGTATTTTTTCCTCCCATTTTGCTGATGAGGAGATTGAGTTGTAGAAAGGTTATGTGAGTTGCCAAAGGTCAAGCCGGTGGGTAGCGATGAAGCAGAGATTCAAAATGAAGTATTTTGTACTTCTATCCACCATCCTGCCCCCTAAAATTTAATGCTTGTAACATGCTTAGTGTAATGCCTGGCACAATGTAAGCGTTTACTAAATATTGGCTGCCATAAATAATAATAATTGCAATATTATGATGATGAGGAGGAGGATTAATGCAAGGCATCATGTGTGCTGCTGATATTGATGAGCTACCCCAAAACAGTTCACTTGTGTATTTAAAAACTAGTGACAAAGACAGATGCTTTAATGGGCAATAACCATCAAGTACAAGCTATGACAGACGAGCTACAGGATGCTGTGGAAGGAAGCATCTTTTCTTTAAGTGGAAATGACTGAGAACTTTAATCCTGGTGGATGTTGTTAAGCTCTTTAGGGGTGTTATTTCACTGAATCCTGCGTGGTAGGTGTTGTACCATTATTATCCCATTTTATAGACACTGAGGACTAGAGAAGGTAGGTAACTTGTCTGAGGCCACAGGTAATGAATGATCAAACTGGGGTTTGAACTCAGGCGTATCTGACAGATGACCCTGGGATCTTAGCCACTGTCCCACTGCTCCACGCTCCTGAGTGTCTCTACATTGACAGTTGTTTCCAAGGACTTCCTGATCCTTCTCTAAAGAGTGGAAACAAGGATAACCAAATAGGAATGAAGTCATTACCTCCCTCCCACTCTCCTTCAGCACCAGAAGATCATTCAGTAAAACATCAGTGGATTGGAGGGAAGTCATCATCTCTGGGCAGTGACTTGCCTTGCTTCTTTGGAATGCACCATGCTGTGCTTTCCTCCTCCACATGTGTGCTCATGTGAACCCTCTATCTATGGAATGCCAGTCCTTCAAGGCCAGATTGAGTTCCCCGTTTTTGATGGCTTTCCAGTAGCAAAACTGCCAGTAGCATTCTCTCCTTTCTTGGAGCCTTGGACGCTGAACCATACACTTAGCAATCCTAACACATCTTCTGTTGGTCCTATTTCATGTGTGTTAGGCTGCTGTGATCAACTATATCTAAAGCTCTTTTAGAATAGAAACCATGTCTGCTCAGTATTCTATAATGTCTGTCACAGGCCGATGCGCATACTAGGCCTCTCCAAACTGGAGGTCATTTTTGATTTCTTTCTTTCCTTTACCCCCGCATCCAATGCATCACAAATTCCTGTCTGCTCTAGTTCTAAAATACTTCCTTAATCTCTTCCATTACCATGCTGGGCCCAGCCAACATCCCATCTTACCAGGACAATAGTGGTACTTCCAAACTGCTCCCTCCCTTCTCCTGTTTTTGTCCTACAGTCCATTTGCCACTTGGAAGCCAGAGTGGGCTTTCAAATTGTCAATTAGATCCTGTCACTCTCTAGTTGGAATCTGTCCACCTGTTGCACTTGGTGTAAAATCCAGAATCCTTCTGTTGGCTTCAAGGCCTGGTATGGGCTGCCCTCCCAAACTGTCCCACCTCATCCTGTGGGCCTGTCTCTACTCTGTGCACAACAGCCCTGCTGGCCTTGTGTGGTCACTCAAAGACAGCAAACTCATTTATTTATTTACTTATATTAGCATCAGAATCTTGAACAAGGTATTCCTTTTGTGTGGAACATTGGTTAAGTTGGTTCCCCCTTATCATTTAGGTCTCAGCTCAAATATCACTTCCTCAGAGAGACTTTCTTTGTGAACCATAAATGATAGAGCCCCACTCCTAACTGGAAGTCTCACTCTATTCCATTGCTCTGTTTTGCTTCCTTCAGAGCACCTATTATTTCCTTAAAAAGCATTGTGTATTTATTTGTCTGTCCACCCCCAGTAGAATATGAACTTCATGAGCCCGAGCCTTCATATACCTTGTTCGCACCTGTATCCTGTGCACCTTGCAGAGGGGTTGGACCTTATATAATGCCAGCTAAGAAATAATAGGCAGTTAATATTTGTTAAAGGATTACTATTTGCCAGGCATTGGTCTAAGTACGTCACATATATTAGCCCGTTCAGTTTTTACAATGACTGTAGGATGTGGATATTATTATTATTATTCCTATTTTGCAGATGAGGAAACTAAGGCAGAAAGGGTGTACAACCACAAGAGCCCAAGGTCATACAGCTAGTGAGTGATGGAGCCTGAATTCAAGGGCAGGCAGTAGGGCTCCAGAGCATGTGTTTCTAATCACCACATTAGAGAGTGCCTCTCTGGTAGACACTGAATAAATACTTGTTGGTTGAATTAATGAATAGGAGATGCTCAGTAGAGCCTTGCTGGGTGAGCACAATCATGGGTTATTGTGGAAATGTCTTCTTAGGCATGGGCATTGTCAAATACCTCCTAGAGCAGAGGGTGTGGCACTGCCCATGTGGAATGCCCCATAACCTCCAATGGGTTTTGCTCTTCACAACAGCTGCTATTTATATTTTATACAAGATAGATCTTGATGGTCTTTTTCTTTTTGTTTTGTTGTTGTTTTTTTTTGGGGGGGGGTCTTTTCTTTTTTAAAGAGGAGAGAATTGTGGGAAATATTTTGTTTTCCCTGGGAGCCAGGCTATGTATTTACTTCAAGTTTTATTAAATGAGTTATAAATTTTCCCAGCAATTTACTCATAGCTCAAGAGGTTTAATTTGCATGTGTTGCCTTTTACAATATGCTTTTCGTAATGTTGCAGATGCTTCTTCCCCAGCTTCAGTAAACAACAGGCACTCAGCCAGGTTTTTGACTGAACATGTGCCAGGCCTGGGAAATACGAATTAACTCCGTGGTGACCGTGGGGGGGGGGGGACTTGTCCCCCCTCTGTCCAGGGCATCTGGGGAGCTGAGTGGAATTCCAGGGGGCAGGAACAAAGGTTTTCTGAATGTTCCTTTTGGACATCTTTTAAAATATCTTTCTTTTACCTACAAAAAAAATCAATAAACAAACATTTTGGCTTAAAGTCAGATTTGTGTTTGATCCTATTTAAAATGTAGTGTGAATATGATAACAAAAAGAGTTCACTAGGGCCCCAGGATGATTCCTAGAGAAGTTAAAGTCATTTCAGCCTTCGGGGAATTACCCAGGGGACTATGATGGGGAAGCATTTTGAGCTGTTGTTAAGCCAGCCCCTCTGGCAGTCCAGGTATAATGACTGTTTGATTTGAGGGTGAGAATGTTAAGGTTGAGAATTCACCCTTTGGTGTTACACTGTTGGATTTGAGTTCTGGCTCTGCCACTTATTTGTTGTATGACCTTGTAGACCTTGTACAAGGAAATTAACCTCTCTGTGCCTGTTTCCACATCTGTATAGATGTAGTTATAATGGTTCCTGTTTCATAAGTTTCTTGAGAAAATTAAATAAAATACTACATATAAAGCATTTGCAGTAAAATGGTTCATAAATGAGCACATAAGTGGCAGTGCTTTTTGTTCCAGGACTGTTCTGTTCTACTTATGGAACATTCTCTGGATGAGGTTTTTTTTTTCACTTGTGTCTTATTTGGGAAGGAAAGGGATGCTGGCCCAAGAGATGGATGGTGTATTCATTAGAATGAGTTTCAGCTGCATATAGCAGAAAATCTCGAATTAACAGTGGCATACCATTGCAGAGATTTATTTCTCCCCCATATAAGAGAAGTATGAAGTACTGCAGGGTTGATGTGATTGTTTCATGGTGTCATGAGGGACCTTGGTTCCTTCTCTTTGTAGCTCTGACATTTTTAGTGTATTTTCTCATAATTCAAGATGGCAGTTTGCATTCTCATCATTATGTGCTCATCCCAAGAAGCAAGGAGGAGGAAGGAACAAAGTGCAGGCTCATTACCTCTTAAGGAAACTTCCAACAAGTCCCACGTAAGACATTCTTTTACTTCTCATTGGCCATAGCTAAGTCACAGAGCCACAGCTAGCTGAAAGGAAAATGTAATCTCTCAGCTTGGCAGCCACATGCCAGATAGAAATCCAGGTTCTGTTACAGAGGAGAAGGTGGAGAATGACTGTAGAAGTAGGCAGCTACTATTGAGGTGTTTATATTGTCCTGTGGTTTTGCGGCCTGTAGTTAAAAGAATTCCCAGGTGCATAAAAAAGTATTAAAGAAGTTTGTTTTGTTGATAATTTTATGTGGCATGAGGACATTTTTTATTTGAATGGTCTTGTAATTATTTTTTGCATGCAGCATTATCATTAGCACATCAAAACCAGAATGACTCAGATATTATATAGTATGATATAATGTTTTTCTTTTCTTTTTTGAGCTGGAGTCTCACTCTGTTGCTCAGCCTGGAGTGCAGTGGTATGCTCACGGTCACCACAGCTTCAATCTGCTGGGCTCAGGTGATCCTTCTGCCTCAGCCTTCCAAGTAGCTGGAACTACAGGTTTGCATCACATACCCGGCTAATTTTTTGATTTTTTTTGTAGAGATGAGGTCTCGCCAAGTTGCCCTGGCTGGTCTCAAACCCCTGAGTTCAGGATAGTGTTTTTCTTTAAGTCTAAATGTAAGTGAGTCAGTTTTTAAAAAATCAAATAAATACAGGCATACAGAGATGAGCCAGGTAGTATGTGCTATGACTAAGTATGAGTCCTGGGACCAGAGTGGCTAAGTATGAATCTGTAATCTGCCACTTATTGGCCAATTGACCTTGGAATTTCCATGCCTCAGTTTGCTTATCTGTAAAATGGCATTAATAATAGTCCCTACCTCACAGAGTTGTTGTAAGGATCAAAGAGGTTAGTACTTTACTAGTAAAGCTCTTAGAATCCTGCCAAACGTGATAAGTAACCCATGAACATTAGTCATTGTTATTATTGCTGTTGTTATTGTTATCATTTGTACTACTACTATTATAATTAATAATAATGATTACAAGAGATGACATGTGGGTAGAGCAGAAATTGTGTGAGTGGTACACACATGACTGAAATTAGGGAAATACTTGCTTAGAGAAATGAGGTTGGCAGTTAACCAGGACCAATCTTAGGCACAGCTATAAATAACAGTTTTATTAACAGTTAAAACTAGTACTCTATGTTTAAAGTGGTTCCATATATGATAATAACATTGATTAGAGTTTATTGAACATTTGTTGTGTGCCAGGTACCATGGGGTATTATTTAAATATATCCTTTTAATTCTGCTAACACTACAAGCTAAGTGTTCTTTTTGTTCTATAGATGGAGAAAGTTAGTCCAGGATAGGTTAAGTAAATTACCCAGCATCCTGTGTCAGCATGTGACCAGTGTCAAAACCCCTGCTGATAAAAGTCTCTTGTTCATCTTCTTTTTGAAGCACTTTCTTTGCTTTTCCCCATCACTCTTTGGATGTCCAGGACACCTTCATTCTCCCATCACTACTGGGACCCTCTAGTTACTCCTCCTCCCTATGTTTCTTTCTCCACACACCTTACTGTTAGTCTATATGTGCCAGCCAGTTTCTAAGCCTTTCTTCATTGTCAAAACCTGTCCAGCATCCATGTCTCTGCAGGACACAGCAGGTGACGGTTTTAAATATAATGAACGAATCTGTGACGATAGATATTAATAGATGAATATGGTACCTCCTCTGGGTCATTCATTTTAGAATAGGCTTGCTGATTTGAGGTTTTGTTTCATTTTCTCAATAATTTACCTTTCTCTCTCTCTCATTTTTTAATAGACTTTATTTTTTAGAGCACTTTTAGGTTCACAGCAAAATTGAGCAGAAGTTTCAGCTGTTTCTCAGATAACCCTCTGCACCCACAGATACATAATCTCCCCTGCTATCAGCATGGACTTGAGGTTTTCACTCAAAGGAATAATTAGTGATGAAGACTAAAGGCAGGAAACAGTTCAGCAGCCTTGTGGGCCTGTCTTGGTACATGTCCTAGGTTATTCTGTAAGGTTTTAAAATTGCTCTATCATAGGATCCCGACAAAAGATGGAATGCTGAGATGGTGACCAAAGGGATCAAGCACACTGGCGAGTGATCAGTCAAGGGCTCCGTTCATCCCCTGCCAGCACCCAGCCCCGTGCCTGGCACATAGGGAGCACTAGGTCAATGCTGCTGAGTATATGAATCACTTACCAGAGGCCTTTCAGATATGAAGGGAACAGAAGGCCCTTTAAGGAACGGGACAATGAATTACGGTGGGTAAGGTTTCGTTGGGCCTCCTGGACTTCATAGATTTGGAGGGTGGGTGGGTAGGTATAACATTCTGTCATGCAGGTCAGCTTCTGTCACCCATGGACCCCATGCATTTCCAGCTAAGTGTGAACTGAACATGAGCAGCATGATGCTGGGATTAGGGGACATTCATCTTCCACTCTCTATCTTTGGAGCTGGAGGCTCAATGTGTTACTCTTGTGATGTCATAAAGCAACTGATGTCTTAGTACATCCTGCAAGAATTATTTCCTCTTTTACTCTTTTTACAAATTGTACCTTATGATCCATTGAATTTCACTTTCCTATTTTTCCAACATTTCTCATTTTCTGCCCTTTTTTTATCCTCTCTCTCAGACCATTGGGGGAAGGAAGAATTGTTGCTTAGCAACCAGTATGAAACTAGTCAATACTGTTTCTAATATTAACCCTTTGATAACATGTATACAACCCAATCCATGTGTTATGTAGAACTCTCCGCTAGTATGTTTTAACTATGAGTTCACAAAAGTTGGCAACCCAACTTAATGTTCTAATCACAAGCATCAAGGATATATCTATGGGTAGCTATAAATGTTAACAAGTTCCAGTGTCGCAAGTTATATAAATTGTCTGTTTATTAAGGTGGTTCACTTTTATATTCTTGAATTTTGAACTTTTCTGTGATTATCTTACATTTTGCTTTCACTTTTTGGAAAAAAATTTAATTTCTTTTTTTTTTTTTTTTTTTTTTTTGAGTTGGAGTCTCACTCTGTCGCCCAGACTGGAGTGCAG
>CAUYQG010049594.1:0-10662 GCA_963574415.1 Tarsius wallacei | reverse complement strand
AGCCTACTTATGTAGTTAATCCTCACTTGTACCCCACATCTCTATAATAAAATTAAAATTAAAAAATCCAGAACATTGTCACCGATCCTTAAAAAAAAAAAAATTCTGTGCTTATCAGCAGTTTTTCCCCATTCCTCTCCTCCCATCCCCTGGAAACTACTCATCTACTTTCTCTCTGTATCTCTAATCTGAACATTTTATGTCAGTGGAATCCTACAATATGTAGTCTTTTGTGTCTGATTTTTTTTTATCCGACATGATGTTTTCAAGGTTTATCCATGTTGTGTGAGTATGTTGTATGAGTGCTTCATTCTATTACAAGATAAGATTCCATTGTACATACCATATTTCATGCCACCTTTTGTTCATCTCTCTTCAGTTGGTGAATATTTGGGTTGTTTCTACTTTTTGGCTGTCATGAATAATGCCACTATAAATATTTGTGTACAAGTTTCCATGTAGGCGTATGTTTCCAATAGCCTTGGTTATATACATAGGAGTAGAGTTGCTGAGTCATGTGGCAATCCTGTGTTTAATCAGTTGAGGAACTGCCAAACTGTTTTCCAAAGAGGCAACAAGACTTGACATTCCCACATAGGAATGTGTGAGGGTTCCAATTTTTTTACCTCCTTGCCAACACTTACTATTTCCATTTTTTAAAAATTGCATCCCAGTTGGTATGAGGTGGTAGTATCTCATTGTGGTTCTGATTAGTGATTTCCTAATGAGCTCTTTTTGTGTGTGGATTGGCCATTTGTATACTTTTGTAGAGCAACCTCTAGTCAAATTCCTTGCCCATTTTAAAATTGGGTTATTTGTGTTTGTATTGCTGAATTATGAACGATTTTTACATATTCTGGATGCAAACCCCTTAACAGATATATAATTTACACATATTTTCTCCTAGTCTGTAGATTGTCTTTTTTTTTTTTTTTAAGTTGGAGTCTCACTCTGTCGCCCAGGCTGGAATGCAATGGCATGCTCAAGGCCATGGCAGCCTCAACCTGCTGGGCTCCGGTGATCTTTCTACCTCAGCCTTCCAATTAGCTGGAACTTCAGGCGTGTGCCACCATGCCCGGCTAATTTTTGTTGTTGTTGTTTCTGAGTTGGAGTCTCACTCTGTCGCCCAGGCTGGAGTGCAGTGGCACGCTGCTCATGGCCACTGCATCCTTGACCTGCTGGACTCAGGTGATCCTTCCACTTCAGCCTTCCAATTAACTGGAACTACAGGCGCGTGCTACCATGTCAGGTTAATTTTTTGATTTATTGTAGAAATGAGATCTCGCCATGTTGCCCAGGCTGGTCTTGGTATCCTGAGCTCAGGCAATCCTCTTGCCTTGGCCTCCCAAAATGCTAGGATTACAGACCTGAACCACTGTGCCCAGCAATTGTCTTTTCCCTCCCTCCCTCCCTCCCTCCCTTCCTTCCTTCCTTCCTTCCTTTCTTCTTCCCTCCTTCCTTCCTTTGTAGAAGTCTCACTCTGTCACCCAGGCTGGAGTGCAGTGGTACGCTCATGGCCACCGCAGCCTCAACCTCCTGAGCTCAGGTGATCTTCCCATCTCAGTCTTCCAAGTAACTGGAACCACAGGTGCGCACCACCACACCTGGGTAATTTTTTAATTTATTGTAGAGATGGTCTTGCCAAGTTGCCCAGGCTGGTCTGAAACCCATGGGCTCAGGCAATCCTCTCACCTTGGCCACCCAAAGTTCTGGGATTACAGGCATGAGCCACCAAAACCAGTGACTTTCTTAATGGTATCTGTTGTAGCACAAAGTTTTCTATTTTGATAAAGTAAAACTTACCTATTTTCTTCTGTTGTTGATTGTGTTTTCATGTCATATCGATGAAACCATTACCTAATCCAAAGTCACAAAAATGTGCTCCTATTGTGTTTTCTAAGAGTTTTTATAGATTTAGGTCTTGGACCCATTCAGAGTTAATTTTTGTATGTACTGTGAAATAAGAATCCAAATTCATCCTTTTGCATATTGATATCCAGTTTTCCTAGAACGGTTTGGTGAAAAGATTATTCTTTCTCTCGTTGAATAGTCTTGGCATCTTTTTTCAAAAATCAATAAACATAAGGGATAATTTCTGGAGTCTCAGTTCTGTTCCACTGTATCACACTGTCTTGATTACTATAGCTTTGTAGTAAAATTTGAAATCAGGAAGTGTGAGTGCTTTAATTTCATCCTTCTTTCTCTCTCTCTCTCTCTCTCTCTCCCCCCTCTCTCCCTCTCTCCCTCTCTCTCTCTTTCTTTCTTGTCAGGGTCTCACTCTGTCACCCAGAGTTGGGACTACAAGTGTATGCTATCATACTCAACTATTTTTTCTGTTTTTTTTTTTTTATAGAGAAAAGTTCTTGCTATGTTGTCCAGGTTATCCTTATTTTTAAAGATAGTTTTAGCTATTTCAAATCCCTTCCACTCCCATGTGAATTTTTGGATTAGTATGTCAAAATCCCAACATTTTGACATGGGTTGTGTTTAATCTGTATATCAATTTAAAGATTATTGCGATTTTAACAATATTGAGATTTCCAATCCATGAGCATGGGATATCTTTGCATTTATTTAGGTCTGCTTTAGTTTTTTTCATTGTTGCTCTGTAGTTTTAGGTGTATAAGTGTTGCACTTCTTTTAAACTTATTTCTAAGTATGTTAATCTGTTTAATGCTATTATAAACATAATTATTTCCAAATTTATTTTCATATTGCTCATAGCTTATGTACAAAGTATAATTGATTTTTATATATTGGTACTGTGTCCTGCAACCTTGTTGAACTTACATAGTTTTGCTTCTTCCCTTCCAATCTAGATACCTTTTATTTATTTATTTTTTGCTTAATTGCCCTGGCTGGGACCTCCAATATAATCTTGAGTTGAAGTGATGAAAGCATATATCTTTGTGTTGTTTCTGATCTTAGGAAAAAAGTAACTAGTCTTTCATCTTTAAATATGTTGTTAGCTACATGTTTTTCATAGATAGCCCTTAACAGATTGAGGAATGTTTTTTTATCTTAGTTTGTTGAGTATTTTTTCATGATAAGGTATTGGGTTTTGTCAAATGCTTTTCTATGTATGTTGAGATGATCACGTAGTTTTTGTCGCTTATTCTAGAATATAATATATCACATTGATTTTCCTATGCTAAACCAACCTTGCATTCCTGTGATAAATCCCACTTAGTCATGATGCATAATCCTTTTTATATGCTAATGAATTCAGTATTTTGATAAGGATATTTGAGTCTGCATTAATATGGCTAATTGGTCTGTAGTTTTTCAATGATGACTTTGTCTAATTTTGGAATGAGAGTAATACTGGCCTTATAGAATAAGTTGAAAAATATATGCCTTCTGTTTTAATTTTTGGAAGAGTGTAAAAGACTGTACTTAATTCTTCCTTAAAAGTTTGGTAGAGTCCATTAGTTTAGCCATGTGGGTTTGGGCTTTTCTTTGCAATGAGTTTTATTTGTTTTGTTTTGTGTTATTGCTGATTCAATCCTTTTACTTCTAATACCTCTATTCAGATATTCTCTTTCACTTTGTCTGTTTTAATAGTGTGTGTTTTTAGGAATTTGTTCATTCTACTTAGGTTATCTAATTTGTTGGCATATAGTTGTTCATAGTATTCTCTGATAATCTTTTTATTTATTAAAGATAAGTAGGGTTACATCATCTTTAATTCCTCATTTTAGCAATTTGAGTCTTCCTTCTTTTTCTCTTAGTCAGTCTAGCTAAAGTTTTGTCAATTTTTAAGTCTTTTTTAAAACAATGAAACTTTTGGGGCCAATGCTTAATCCAAAAGGATGAATGAATAATAACACAATTTTGGGTGACAATTTTAAAGCCTGGTTGAAAAAATATTTATATTAATTATGTAGCAGTAGCATCATTTTGGGGGAAATTTCTAAAGTTTACCTTAGAGAATTGATAAAAGAAAGAAAGTAGCCTTTTACTGTCATTTACTGAGATCCTAGGTGCAGAGACATCTACTTTGGGTATAAAAGTAATAAATACCAGTGATTTTTTTTTTTTTAAAAGGAAGAAGCTTGATGTTCATCTCTATTATTTTTCTATTCTCTATTTTATTTATTTCATCTCTAGTCTTTTTTATTTTCTTCCTTCTCCTTCTTGAGTTTAGTTTACGCTTCCTATTCTATACCTTAAGGTAGAATATTAGGTTTTTTGTTTTGTTTTATTTTTTTATTTTTATTTTTATTTTTTTTTGTTGGAGCTCACTCTGTCGCCCAGACTGGAGTGCAGTGGCCGCTCCCGGCCACCGCAGCCTCGACCTGCTGGGCTCCAGCGATCCTTCCGCCTCAGCCTTCCAAGTAGCTGGAATTACAGGCGCGCACTACCATGCCCAGCTAATTTTTTGATTTATTGTAGAGATGAGGTCTCGCTTGCCCAGGAGGGTCTCGAACCCGCGGGCTCTGGCAATCCACTCACCTCAGCCTCCCAAAGGCGCGGGATTACAGGCTGAGCCACCGAGCCTGGCTTGTTCACCTTTTATAGCACTTATTTAGTGGGTAGGAACCCAAGTCATAACATTTTATGAGACATTGTTAGGTACACAATAGCTGTGACAGGATGGGAAGACAAAATCCTTGCTATCAAGGAATTCACAGCTTCTAGGAGAGACACAATATAACAATGCTCATAATATTCTTTTATTATCCTCTCAACACCCATGGGATCTATAGTGATGTCTCTTTTTTCATTTCTGATATTAGTACAGTCAACCCTTCTTTATTATTTTTTTGAGTGGGAATCTTACTCTGTCGCCCAGACTAGAGTGCAGTGGCACACTCGGCCACTGCAACCTTGGACTCCTGGGCTCAGGTTATCCTTTTGCCTCAGACTTCCAAGTAACTGGAACCATGGGCACACACCACCACAACCCAGCTAATTTTTTGATTTATTGTAGAGACAAGATCTTGCCAAGTTGCCCAGGCTGGTCTTGAACCCCCGGACTCAGGTAAAATGCTCACTTCTGCCTCCCAAAGTGTTGGGATTACAGGCATGCGCCACCACGCCCAGCTGATCAGCTCTTCTTATATGTGGGTTCCCAATCCATGGACTCAACCAACTGTGGATCAAAAATATTATTTAAAGCAAAATTTTAAAAAAATTTCAAATTTAAAAACTACATTGTAACAACTAATAGCATTTACATTGTATTAGTTACTATAAGCAATTTAGATATTATTCAAGGTATATAGGAGGATGTGCATCGGTTATATGCAAATACTATGCCATATTATAGAAGAGACTTGAACATCTGTACATTTTGGTATCCTTGGGAGATGGCGGCATCATGGAACCTATCCACCATGAATACTGAGGGATGACTATAATTTGTCTTCTCTTTTTTTCCTTAGTTAGCCTGGCAAAAGAGTTATCAATTTATTGATTTTTTTTCAGAGAATGAGCTTTTGATATTGTTGATTTTATCTGTTGATTTCCTGTTTTCCATTTCATTGGTTTCTTCTCTAATTGCTATTATTTCTTTCTCATGCTTATTTGGGATTTAATTTGGTGGAAGTTTAGGTTACTGATTATAGATCTTTCTTCTTCTTTCCTAGTTTATGCATTCAGTGCTATAGATTTCCCTTTAAGCATAGTTTTTGCTGCATTGTGCACATTTTAGTGAGTTGTATTTTCATTTTCATTTAGTTCCAAACATTTTTTAACTTTTCTTGAGATTTTTTTTTTTTTATCCAAGTGTTATTTAGAAGTGTGTTGTTTAATTTCCAAGTATTTGGGGATTTTTCTGACTTTCTGTTATTGATTTCTAGTTTAATTCCAAATAAGGTTTGAGAGAAGACATTGTGTGATTTTTGTTTCTTAAGGTATGTTTTATGACATACCTTAATGTGATCTATCATGGTGAATGTCCCATGTGAACTTGAAAAGAATGTGTATTCTGCTGTTGTTGGATGAAGTAGTCTACAGATGTAAATTATTAATATATCTCATTGAAGGTGTTGTTGAGTTCAACTATGTCCTCACTGATTTCCTGCCTGCTGGATCTGTCCACTTCTGATTAAGGGGTGTTGATGTTTTAAACTATGATAGTGGATTTATCTCTTTCTCCTGGCAATTTCATCAGTTTTTGCCTCACTTATTTTGATGCTATTTTGTTAGGCATATATACACTAAGGATTGCTAAATCTTCTTGCAGTATTTACCCCTTTATCATTTGTTAAGTCACCCTGGACAGTTATTCTTGCTCTAAAAAAAAACATAACAATGTGATAAATGTCTTTATAATAGAAGTGTGCACAGGGTAGCTGGGAAATATGATTGTCACTGAAAAAGGGATGTATGGGTCAGAATTCATTTTTTGTCATCTATAATGTGCCAGGTATCGGATCTAGGAAAAGGGACCAAGGACTGTTTCTTCAGGCATGACACAATTGAAGTCTGAATGTGCAAAGCTGGTAGCATAAAGAAGAAAATCCTATAAGTTTGTTTGTATCTATTTTATCTTTCTATGATCTATCCCTTTATCTGTCTATTGATTCAACTATCTTGCCATTTCAGAATGAATGAGGCATTATGACATCTATCCCTTAATTCTTCAATGTACAGTTTAAAAAAATAATGAAGGACATTCTTTGATATAACCACAGAATCATTATTACACCTAACAATTAATTCTCTGATCTATTCAAATGCCCAGTTGTGCTTTGTTCTTCATTTGCTTCCCACCTCCAGATGCATTATCCTCCTTTCTCTGTCCTGCTCTGAGCCCAAAGAGGCAGACTTCTACTGACTTCCATAGCCAGGCTCCCAGTTGGGGTCAGCCAGTGGAAAGCATCCACAAGGTATCAGAGGTCACTGGAGAGCGGGAGCACCAGTAATAGATCAGAGGGTGAGAGAGAGGCTGGGATACTCTTTCTCTGCTCCTCCCTGCCAGGTGCGCGGGCTGGTATTGGCTGCATCTCTACCACTGTGTTTCCTGTGAAGCAGCTGTCAATAGGCTCTTGTTACTGTCTCCATGTTGCTTCTTCAGGTCTGATTGGGGATGACCTCCCTCCTAAGCCCAGGGTGCCTCAGCAGCCCCCGTTGGTTCCTTCTCACACCTCTCAATAGTTTCTTCATTCATGATTCATGATTAAGTTATTTTGAGTTTGCTATCTTCATCCTGTGAGGATCTTGCCTGATATTTGAACAATCCATATTCAAAATTCACCATTAACTCAAAGTGTTTTCAAAGCGTTTTTTGTTTTTTGGGGTTTTTTTTGAGTTGGAGTCTCACTCAGTCGCCAGACTGGAGTGCAGTGGCCGCTCCCGGCCACCGCAGCCTCGACCTGCTGGGCTCCGGCGATCCTTCCGCCTCAGCCTTCCAAGTAGCTGGAACTACAGGCACGCGCTACCACGCCCGTCTGGTTTATTATTATTATTATTATTGTAGAGACAAGTTCTCACTATGTTGTCCAGGCTGGTCTCAAACCCATAGGCTCAGGCAATCCTCTCACCTCTGCCTCCCAAAGTGCTGGGATGACAGGTGTGAGCCACTGAACCCCGCCCAAATTTTCATTTTCTTAGCCTTCTCACCTATTGAGATGCATGGAGATGCGTGTTGTAGCCTAGTATTTATGCTATGAATAGATAAGAACAGCGCTTTTTCCACTAATTATTTGGTCTGTGAGTTGTCTGTTCTTTCAGCGTAGACTTGTAGTTGCTATTGTTCTGGGGGGGGGGTCCCAAAAAACCCCAGAATTATCTTTTGGAGAGCGGGCCCCTTGGAGTACAGGCTTCTTCTGTTAGGTGTGAGAAAACTTCTGGGAACCTATTGGCATCAATGAACCAGGTAGTGTTGTGAAAGGCTGCGTTCAGCTTCAGTGAATTTTTTGGGAGCGTCCTTCAGTGTGTTTGCCCATTTCATGGTGGGTGATTTACGAGGGCAGTTGCCCACACCACACTGAGTGTTCAGCAGTTTTTGACCAAAAATGACGTGACCCCCATGCCTCACCCTCCTTATTCACCCAAATTTGTGCTGAGTGATTTTTGCTTTTTTGTCTCCTGGGATGAAAAAGTCCTTCAAGGGAAGTGTTTTGCTGATGTGAAAGAGAGAAAACAAAAAACGACAGAAGTTTGAAAAGGCATTCGGGAAGTGTTTTGAGTGGTGTGAAAGGCATCTCCACAGGTGTATTGCATCAACTGGAGAGTACTTTGAAGGTGACTGAAATTTAAACATGTAAGAATAACTATGGGCAGGCATGGTAGCTCAAACCTGTCATCCCAGCACTTTGGGAGGCTGAGATGAAAGAATCGCCTGAGCCCATGGGTTCAAGACCAGTCTGAGCAACTTGGAGAGACCTCATCTCTACAATAAATTAAAAAATTAGCCAGGCGTGGTGGTGGCGCATGCCTGTAGCTCCAGCTATTTGGAAGGCTGAGGTGGAAGGAGCACCTGAGCCCAGCAGGTCGAAGCTTTGGTGGCTGTGAGTGTGCCACTGCACTCCAATGTGGGCAATAGAGTGCGATTCCAACTCAAAAAAAAAAAAAAAGAAGAAGAAGAAATACAGCTGGGTGCAGTGGCTCTAACCTGTAATCCCAGCACTTTGGGAGGCCAAGGCAAGAGGATTGCCTGAGTCCAGGGCTTCGAGACCAGCCTGGGCAACTTGGAGAGAGCTCATCTCTACAATAAATTAAAAAAATTAGCCAGGCATGGTGGCACGCACCTGTAGTTCCCTTCCTTCTACTTGGAAGGCTGAGGCGGAAGGATCACCTGAGCCTAGTGAGCTGAGGCTGCAGTAGCCATGAGCATACCACTGCACTTTCTGTTGCCTTGGTGACAGAGCAAGGCTCCAACTCAAAAAACAAACAAACAAACAAAAGAAATACACAATTTTAATAAATTCCAGTTGTTTTTGGGTCCCTCCTTGAACAATGAAAAGCACATGATCCCTACTTCTTGGTTTCAGTTCACTTCAGCCATGGAGACAGAAAACTAAAGGAATATTTTATCCAGGTCTAAATAGATAGAAGAAAAATAGGAATCTTCCTTCATGGAAGTAAGCACTAAATACAGAGTTGAGTGGAGCGATTGTACAACTCTGTTTGCAGGAGATCAGAAAGGCTTAACAGAGGAAGTAATGTTTGCCTTAACATTTGTCAGAATGATGAGGGCAGAGCATTTTGGACAAAGAAAGGCAGAGACTATGGCCAAAGCTTCTTATGTTTGAAAGATAAAGAATTCTGTTGAAGCTGGGCATGGTGGCTCACACCTGTCATCCCAGCACTTTGGGAGGTCAAGGCGAGAAGACTGCCTGAGCCAGGGGTTCGAGACTAGCCTGGGCAACTTGGCAAGACCTCGTCTCTACAATAAATCAAAAAATTAGCTGGCCATGGTGGCACGCGCCTGTGGTGCCAGTTACTTGGAAGGCTGAGGGGGAAGGATTGCCGGAGCCCAGCAGGTCAAGGCTGCAATGGCCAGGAGCGTGCCACTGCACTCCAGCCTGGGTGACAGAGTGAGACTCCGACTCAAAAGACAAAAACTCTGGTATCAGTAGTAATGATAGACTGGAAGGGGAAGATATTGAATGACAAGTGGAGGGATGGAAGGCCATTCCAAAGTTACGATGGACTGAATTTAATAGAGTGAACCTTGAGAGGCTTCTGAGAGTTGAAATGTTAAAAAAAACTACTGCCACCCAGCTGAGGATCTGTGGTGAGTGAGGGAAGCTGACGGATGGCGTGGGAGTTCCCGCGGTGGCAGTTGATCTCTGAGTTTGGAAACAGATGGATAGCCACTGTTGGCTGTCTTGAGTTGAGGTATCAGGTGAAGAAGCCAAGGAGACAATCAGTGATGTGAGACCATTGAAGCCAAGGGCAGGAACGGGAGAAGAAAGTCCAGGCAAGACATTTGGGAAACACGGGTAGTATGAGGCGGTCAGCGAAAGAGATTCAGGAGGGTGTGGGCTGGGGGGCAAGAACTGCGTCCAGCTTGTACCCTCGTGGCATGCGACGGTCGTCAAGTAAATGTGTGCTTGGTGGCTCAGCCTATCATCCCAGCACTTTGGGAGGCCGAGGCAAGCAGATTGAGCCCACGGGTTCGAGACCAGCCCAGACAACTTGGCAAGACCTCATCTCTGCAATAAATAAAAAAATTAGCCAGCCATGGTGGTTTCAGCTACTTGGAAGGCTGAGGTGGAAGGATCGCGGGAGCCCGGCAGGTTGATGATGCTGGGGTGGCCGTGATCATGCCACTGCACTCCAGCCTGGGGGACAGAGTGAGACTCTAACTCAAAAAAAGAAAAAAGAAAAAGAAAAGGAACGGTCAGAGAAGACAAGGAAAGTCTGAGGCAGGATACTTAGGAACATACCACATCCTTCAGACATACACTGAGGACTGAGGGCAAAACTCAGTTGAATAGGCCATGGGGTTCTGCAGAATCTTGTCTGGGTTTGCAGACTTTGGTTCCACTGGGGACTCAGAGTGTTCTTATTTCTTTCTCTTTTCTTTTTTGAGTTGGAGTCTCACTTTGTCGCCACTGCAACCTTGACCTGCTAGGCTCAGGCGATCCTTCCACCTCAGCCTTCCGAGTAGCTAGAACTACAGGCGTGAGCCACCATACCTGGCTAATTTTTTGATTTATTGTAGTGACGTGGTCTTGCCAAGTTGCCCTGGCTGGTCTCAAACCC
>CAUYQG010049592.1:0-11552 GCA_963574415.1 Tarsius wallacei | reverse complement strand
ATGATGCTGAACAACTCCTGGGTCAACACAGAAATCAAAACAGAAATTAAAAGATTCCTGGAAACAAATGAAAATGAAGAAAGATCTTACCAAAACCTCTAGGATGCTATGAAAACAGTACTAAGAGGGGAATTTATATCTCTACAAACACACATCAAGAAAATGGAAAGATCACAAGTTAACAGCCTAACAAATCAACTAAGGGACCTGAAACGACAAGACCATCAAAACCCTAACTTCAGCAGAAGAATCCAGATCACCAAAGTAAAACCCAAATATGGGACATAGAAGACAAAAATATCATGGAAAAAAATCAATTTAAAAAAAGCTGATTCTTTGAAAGGATAAACAAGATTGATGGATCCCCAGCCAGAATGACCAAGAAAAAGAGAGAAAGCCCAAATAAACAAAATTAGAAACACAAAATATCAAGTCACAACTGACTCTGAAGAAATACAAAAGATTGTCAGAGATTATTATGCACACCTGTATGGAAACAAACTCGATAACATAAATGAAACAGAGGACTTTATGACATCACACAACCTCCCAAGGATGGAACAAGAAGAAATTGAGACACTAAATAGACTAATAACAACCCACCAAATTGACTCTGTCATATGAAAACTACCTATACAAAAAGCCCTGGATCAGACAGCTTCCCTGCAGAATTCTTCAAAACATAGAAGGTGGAGCTGATACCAATCCTACTGCAAGTATTCCAGTCAGTTGAGAAAGATGGAACCCTCCTCAAATCATTTATGAAGCTAACATCACACTGATACCCAAACCAGATAAAGATCCAACAAAGAAAAGAACTACAGGCCAATATCCCTGATGAACATAGAGGCAAAAATTTTCAACAAGATTCTAGCAAGTTGGATCCAATAACACATCTCAAAAATCATTCATCATGACCAAATAGGCTTCATCCTTAGGATAAAGGGCAGGTTTAACATCTGCAACACCGTAAATGTAAATCAATACATCAACAACTATTTAAACAAGAACTGCATGATTATATCATTAGATGCAGAAAAAGCTTTCGATAAAATCCAGCATCCCTTCTTGATAAAACCCTTGAACACCTAGGCATAGAGGCAACATACCTCAAAATAGTAAGAACCATCTATGATAAACCCACATCCAACATATAGCTATATGGACAGAAATTGAAAGCATTTCCCTTGAAAACCAAAACAAGAAAAGGCTGCCCACTCTCACCCATCTTGTTCAATATAGTGTTGGAAGTCCTAGCTAGGGAAATCAGACAAGAGAAGGAAATCAGTGCAATCCAAATTGGAAAAGAGGATGTAATCCCTCTTTGCTGATGACATGATTTTGTACCTTGAAAACCAAGAGGATCTGTCAAAAACCTCCTTGCACTGATAAAAGACTTTGACAAAATCTCAGGGTACAAAATAAATGTGCAAAAGGCTGTCACATTTTTATACATTAACAAAAAACAGACAGAGAACCAAATAAAAAGCACAATCCCATTTACAATAGCCACAAAAAAATGAAATACCTTGGCATCTTCCCAACCAGAGAAGTGAAAGAACTTTACAACGAAAACTACAAACACTGCTCAAAGAAATCAAAGAAGACACAAACAATAGGAAAAATATTCCATGCTTATAGATTGGAAATTTTAACATCCAACTCAAGGCAATCTACAGATTCAATGCAACACCCATTAAATTATCAATATCATTCTTCTCAGACCTGGAAATGATAATACAGAAATTCATGTAGAAACATAAATGACCATGAATAGCCAAAATAATCTTCAGCAAAAGAAAGAAAACAAGAAGAATCATACTTTCAGACTTTAAATTTTATTATAAGCCTACAAGAATAGGCATAAAGACCAATGAAACAGGATAGAGATTCTGGAAGCAAAATCTCAATTTCTCAAACAACTCATCTTTGATGTATAGACTTACTTATACAGTAAATAGTGCTGGGAAAACTGGCTGACCACATGCCAGTTTGAAACAGGACCCCTACCAATCACCATACACAAAAATCAACTCTAAATGGATCAAAGACCTAAACATAAAACCTCAAACCATAAGAATCTTAGAAATTGCAGGAGACACCTTTACAGGAATCGAAATAGGCAACCAATTCGTGATCAAAACCCCAAATGTCCATGCCATAAGAGATAAGATAGACAAGTGGGACCTCATCAAATTGAAAAGCTGCAAAACAAAAAAAAACCATCAAGAGAGCAGGGAGACAGTCCATAGAATGGGAAAAAATGTTTGCCAACTATATAACTGACAAGGCCTAAAATCTAGGATCTACAAGGAACTCAAAAACGCTGAAAGGAAAAAAACCCAAATAAACAGCCCTATTAAAAAAATGGGCAAAAGATATGCATAGATACTTCTTGAAAGAAGACATATTAGCAGCCAACAAACACACAAAAAAATGCTCAGCCTCATTAACAACAAACAAATGCAAACTAAAACCACACTGAGATACCACCTAATTCCAATCAGGATGGCCATCATCAATAACTCAAATAACAACAGATGATGAAGTGGATGTGGAGAAAAGGGAATACTTCTACACTGTTGTTGGTAGTGTAAACTAGTACAGCCTCTGTGGAAAAGAGTGGTGATTCCTAAAAGATCTAAAATTCGACCCTCCTCATGACCCAGCAATCCCCCTTTTGGGTATACCCAGAGGAACTCAAATCATTGTATAAAGAAGATACCTGCACATGCATGTTTTTTGCAGCATTATTCACAATAGCAAAAACATGGAACCAACCATGATGCCCATTGAAAGTGGTCTGGATGAAAAAAAATGTGGTACATATGCACAATGGACTATTATGCAGTCACAAAGAAGGACAAACATGGACTTCATAGCAACTTGGATGGATTTGTAGTCTATCATATTCAGTGATCTATCACAGAAACAAAGAACTGAATACAATATGTTCTCACTCATAAGCAGACCCTGAAAATTTATCATAATATTATAAGAAAGGGATTGGCAGTAGTGGGAACCTGCCAAGTAAGAGGAGAGGGCACATAACATCAATAAGGGTACCTGACCTTCAATCAGGTAAAGTGGGAACCAAAGAGAGGCCAAACTTTACCTGTACAATGACAACTTGTATATCTAATCCTGAATTGTATCCCACATCTTTAAAAAAGAAATGTACAAGGAAAGCATGAAGGTTGAGGTAAAAGGACATTAGATAGTAATCAAACCATATGAAGAAATAAAAATCTCAATAAAGACAAATGGGCAATTATGAAAACTAGTATTATTATAAAAACAGTTTACAACCATTTTTTTGTTTCTATATAATTTAAGATATAAATGCATTAAAATTATTAGTTTATGTTCTGGGATATACAGTATACAAAGATGTAATTTTAGGACACCAACAACTAATAGGGAGGAGAAAAGAAGTTGTAAAGTAGAAGAATTTATGTATGTTATAAAAGTTGAGCTGGTATCAATTCAAATTAGAGTGTTATAACTTTAGGATGTTAAATGTAATCCCCATGGTAACCATAAAGAAAATAGCTATAGAATATATAAAAAAGGAAATGAGAAAGAATTTAGACATTTCAATACAAAAACACCAACCAAAGACAATAATGAAAGAAATGCTGTACAAAAAAGTCATAAGGCACATAGGAAACAAATAGCAAAATAATAAAAGTAAGTCCCTACTTATCAGTAATTACTTAAATTTAAATGGATTAAGCTCTCTGTTTAAAAGAGAGACTGCATGGATAAAACATATGATCCAATGATTTGTAATTTACAAAAAACTCATGTTGGATACAAAGACAAAAATAGATCACAAGTGAAAGGATAAAAAAGACATTCCATGCAAACTGTATCCAAAAGAGAGTAGAGGGGCTATATTAATATCAGACAAAACATTTTAAATTAAAAAGTTAAAAGAGAAAAAAGAAACATTATATATTAGAAAAGGTTCAATACTACAAGAAGGTATAACAACTATAAATATTTATTCACATGGTAAGAGATGATCAAAATACATGAAGCAAAAAAAAAAAAAAAGAATTGAAATAGAATCAGACAGTTCTATAATAATAGTTTTATACTTCTATACCTCACACTGAATAGTGGATAGCACAACCACATAGAAGATAAGTAAGAAGAGAGAGGACAACACAGAATAGGAAAAAATATTTGCCAACTGTATATCTGACAAAGGCTTAACATCTAGGATCTACAAGGAACTCAAACATGCTGAAAGGAAGAAAACAGTCCCATTAAAACGTGGGCAAAAGACATGAATAGACATTTCTCAAAAGAAGATATATGGGTAGCCAACATGAAAAAGTGCTCAGCCTCACTCATCATCAGAGAAATGCAAATCAAAACCACATTGAGATACCACCTAACCCCAGAAAGAATAGCCATCATTAATTAAAAAAACAACAGATGCTGGCGAGGATGTGGAGTAAAAGGAACGCTTCTACACTTCTGGTGAATGCAAACTAGTGCAACCTCTCTGGAAGACAGTGTGGCGATTTCTGAAAGAACTAGAAATTGACTTTCCATATGACCCAGCAATTCCCCTATTGGAAATATACCCGGAGGAACTCAAATAATTCAAAAAAGATACCTGCACACGAATGTTTGTTGCAACTCTATTCACAATAGCAAAAACATGGAACCAACCATGCTGCCCATTGAAGCTGGACTGGATTAAAAAAAATGTGGTACACATACACAATGGAATATGATGTAGCCATAAAGAAGGACAAACATATGGACTTCGCAGCAACTTGGATGGATTTAAAGTTGATCATACTCAGTGATCTATCACAGAAACAAAGAACAGAGTACCATATGTTCTCACTCATAAGTGAACCTTGAACCATTATCATAATACTAAGAAAGGGATTGGCAGTAGTGGGAAACTGCTGGGGGAGAGTGGGGGTGGGGTGAGGGTGGGATTGACAGTTGAGGGAAACTGCTAGGGGAGGGAGGGGCATGCCTCATCAACAAGGGTACCTGCATAATCAACGTTTGTATACCTATCCCTGAGTTGTACCCCACATCTTTAAAATAAAAAAATTTCAAAAAAAGAAGAGGGCTTAAATTACACAATACATCAATTTGATCTAATAGACATATATAAAACATTCTATTCCTCTATTCACCAAGAATAGTATACACATTCTTTTCAAGTGCACGTGGGAGTATATGTCCAGGATAGACCATATATTAAGCCATAAATGAAGTCTTGATAGATTTTAAAAGATCTTCTCTGACCACAGTGGGATGAAGTTAGAAATCAATAAAGTAAAATTGAAAAGTTCACAAATTTGTGGAATTTAAACAATACACTCTTAAACAAATGATCAAAGCAGAAATCTGAAAGAAATAAAAAAAAATTAGAGATGAATGAAAACAAAAATTCAATATATCAAAACTCATGGGACACAATAAAAGAAGTGCAAAAGAGGAAATATGTAACTACAAACATTTATGCTAAAAACCAAAAAATATATCTAATCAACAACTTAACTTTACAACTCAGGAAACTAGAATAAAAAAATAAAAATACCTAACCTAAAGCTAGCAGAAGAAGGAAAATAATGAACGTTAGAGGAAAAATAAACAAAACAGAGAATTCAAAAACAATAGAGAAAATCAATGAAATCAAAAGTTGTTTCTCTGGAAAGATAAACAAAATTGACAAACTTTTAGTTAGATGGAATAAAAAAGGCAACTCAAATTGCTAAAATCAGAAATGAAAATCAGGACATTGCTACTGACTCTATAAAAATAAAAGGGATTAAAAAGACATTATGAACATTTATATGCCAACAAATTGGTTAACTTAGATGAAATAAAAAATTACTAAAACACAAACCCTATCAGGAATAAAGAATGAAGAAACAGAAAATGTGAATAGACCTATAACTAGTAAGACAATTGATTTGGTAAAAAAAAAAAAAAATTCCTGACAGAGTAAAGCCCTGAACCTGAGGACTTCACTGGGAGATTCTATCAAACATTTACAGAAGAAATAAAACTGATCCTTCTCAAAATTTCCAAAAATTGAAGAGGACCAAACACTTTCTAACTCACTGTATGAGGCTAGCACTACCCTATTACCAAGGACAAACAGGACACTGCAAGAAAATTATAGACCAATATTCCTCATGAACATTGATGCAAAAATACTCAACAAAATACTAGCAAACAGAGTTCAGTAGTGTATTGAAATAATTATACACCATAACCAAGTGGAATTTATTCCTAGAATGCAAGGATGGTTCACATATAAAAACTGATCATTGTAATATTAACATTACACATTAACAAATAAAAAACAACCACATGATAATTTCAATTGATGCAGATAAAGCATTTGACAAAATTAAACACCCTTTCATAATAAAACATTCACTAAATTGAAATAGAAAGAAACTATTTCAGCATAATAAAGCCTTATATGAAAACCTTAAAGGGTCCACAAAAAAACCATTAGAGCTAATAAATGAATTTAGCAAAGCCACGGTATATAAAGTCAACACACAAAAATCAGTTGAATTTCTTTATATAAAAAATAGAAAAAAATTACAAAAATAGTTTTACTTACAATAGCCTGAAAGAGAATAAAATATTTAGGAATTAATTTAACCAAGGAGGTGAAACACTTGCACAATGAAATCTATAAACTTTGCTGGAAAAAATTAAAGAGGATATAGATAAATGGAAACACATTCCATGTTCATGGATTAGAGGATTTAATATTGTTAAGATGTCAATATTACCCAAAGTTACCGTCATATTCAATGCAATTCTTGTGAAAATACCAGTGTTTTTCATAAATAGAACAACCCATCCTAAAATTCATTTGGAATCTTATGAAACAATGAACAGTCAAAATAACATTGAAAAAAGAAGAAAAATCCAGAGAATTTCATAATTCTTGATTTAAAAACTTACTACAAAACCATAATAATTAAAATACTGTGGTACTGGCATAAAGACTGATATGCAGATCAAAGGAATAGAATCAAAATTTCATAAATAAAACCTCATGTATATGGTCAAATGAATTTTGGCAAGGAGCCAACCCCATTGAATAGGAAAAAGACGGTGTCTTCCTCAAATGTTTCTAGTAAAATTGAATGTTCATATGCAAAAGAATGAAGTTGAACACTTACCTAATACAACATACAAAAGTTAACTCAAAAAGGATAAAAGACTTAAAGGTATGACTCTTAGAAGACCGATAAGGGACACAAGTTTACAACATTAGATTTAGTGAAAATTTTTTGGATCAAGAAAGTCTTAATAAATTTCAAAAAAAAAAAAAAATCATACTAAGCATTTTCTCTGATTACAGCAGAATAAGAAGAACCCTCAAAATCATACAAATACATGTAAACTAAATAACTTGCTCCTGAATTACTTTTGGGTGAACAACTAAATCAAGATAGAAATAAAAAAATTATTTGAAACAAATGAAAATAGAGACATAACCTAAACCTCTTGGATGCCACAAAATCAGTGCTAAGAAGAAAGTTTATAACACTAAATACCCACATCAAGAAGATAGATCTCAAGTAACTAGCCCAATGTTTCACCTAAAGGAACTATAAAAGCAAGAACAAACTAAATCCAAAGCTAGCAGAAGAAAATAAACAACCCAAACCAGAGCAGAATGAAATGAAACTGAAACAAAAAAAAACATACAAAGGATCAATAAAATGAAGAAGTGGTTCTTTGAAAGAATAAACAAGACTGTTAGACTGCTGGCCAGATTGCCAAAAAAATGGGATTGAGGGGGAGAGAGAGGGAGAGAGCCAGGGGGAGTGAGGAAGAAACGGAGAGAGAAAGAAAAAGAAGGAGAGAGAGAGAGAGAGAGAGAGAGAGAGAATAAATGGAAACCCTGAACACACACATAATGAGTCACAAAATTGAATTGTAATAAAAACCCAATCAACCAAAAACAACAATAATGACAACAATAACAACAACAACAACTACCCTGGACAGGATGAATTCACGGCCAAATTCTACCAGCCATTCAAGGAAGAGTTGGAAACTATTCCAAAAATAGAGTAGGAGGGACTCCTTCCAAGCTCATTCTATGAAGCCAATGTAATCTTGATACCAACATTTGGTAAAGACACAACAACAACAACAACAACAACAAAACACTACAGGCTGATATCCCTGATGAACATGGATGCAAAAATGCTCAACAAAATACTAGCAAACTGCATCCCACAGTACATCAAAAAGATTCACCATGATCAGATGTGCTTTTTTTCTGGAATGCAAGGTGGGTTCAACAAACAAAATCAATAAACCTGATCCATCACATAAACAGAATTAAAAACCAGAACCACATGATCATCTCAATAGACGCAGGAAAAACATTTGATAAAATCTGACATCCCTTATGAGAAAGACCTTCAACTATCTAAGCAACAAAGGAATATAGCTAAAAATAATAAGATCCATCTGTGACAAACCGACAGCTAATGTCATATAAATAGGAAAACATTGGAAACATTCCCCCTAAGAACTGGAATGAGACTAGAATGTCCACTCTCACAATTGCTGTTTAACATAGTATTAGAGTCCTAGCTGGAGCAATTAGGCAAATGAAAAACATAAAATATATCCAAGTAGGAAAGGAGGAAATCATAATTTCTCCACAGATAACTAGAAAACACTAAAGATTACACCAAAGGACTTCTAGCACGCACTCATAGACAACTTCAGTAAAGTCTCAGGATACAAAATCAATGCTCAAAAAATCAGTTGCATTTAGATTTTCTAACAATGCTCAAGCTGAGAACTGAATTAAGAGCACCTAGGTGCCCATTAATGATAGACTGGATAGTAAAATGTGGTACATATTCACTAAGAAATATTATGCAGCCAGAAAAAAATCAAAATTATGTCTTTTGCAGCAACATGGAAGTAGCTGGAGGCCATTATTTTAAGTGAGTTAATCCAGAAACAGAAAACCAAAGATCACATGTTCTCACTTATACATGGGAGCTAAACATAGGATACTTATGAACATAAAGACAAGAACAACAGACATTGTGGACTCCTAAAGGGGGAGGTTGGGAGGGAAATAAGGGTTGAAAAACTGTTTGTTCCTCCAGATCAAACCATCAACCAAAAGTTTTTATCTAAAAGTTTTAGAAGATTGCATCTTGATTTGCAGAAGAAACGTCCCAAGTTGTGGCAAACAGGTGACTGTTTCTTCCACCATGACAACACACCTGCTCACACTGCACTGAGTGTTCTGCAGTTTTTGACCAAAAATGGCATGAATCCTATGCCCCATCCTCCCTATTGGATACAATATTCTCTGTTTGGGTAATGGATTCAGTAGAAGCCCCAAATTCACCAACATGCAATATACATAGGTATAACCTGTACATGTACCCTCTGAAGTTAAAAAACAAACAAACATACATGGCCAGATATATGAAAAGGTGCTCTATGTCACTAGTCATCAGGAAAATGCAAACAAAAACCACAGTGAGCTAACACCTTGTACCTGTTAGGATGGCTGTTACTAAAAATTAGTGTTGGAGAGGATGGGGTGGAAAGGAAACCCTGGCACACTCTTGTGGAAATATAAATTGGTATAGCCTTTATGGAAAACAGTATGGTGGTTCCTCAGAAAATTTAATAGAACTACCATGTGTTTCACCAATTTCACTTCTGAGTATTTATCCAAAGAAATTAAAATCAGGATCTCAAAGAAATACCTGTACACTCATGTCCATTGTGGCATACTCACAATAGCCAAAATATCAAAACAACCTAAAAGTACATCAACAGATGAATGGATAAAGAAAATGTGGTAAATATACACAGTGAAATTTTTTTTGGGGGGGTTAACATTCCAAACATGTATAACCAATGAACATGGCCTAGGTTTTTTTTTTTTGGTATTCATTTCAGTAACTTGAATCCACAGATATATGCAGTATATAACCAGACAGTTACAAGTAAACACAGATTATACATGCATATTTCTGTTCACAGAGGTCACATGTGCAAGTACATGAATTAGAAGGCTGTATCTAGAATTATGGCCAAACTTTTTAAGATGCAGAAATGTAAAATTACATCCTGAAACTATGAAGAGATGGTTTACACACTTCAAAAATAAAATGTTGCTTATACCAGAGATGTATGACAGCAACAGGCTTCAAGTGACAAGCAATAAGATCTCAAAAATTAATAATGGTCAAAGACAACAGGAATATTTTTACATTTTACTAAAAATACATTGATGACTAGAATACAAAATCTAGCAGGAACTCAAGAAAAAAATTACAAAATCTAAAGCCAATTACTTAATATTTCTTATTACCTAACCAACAGCATGATATTAAAAGAAAACTGCACTCTCATTTAAATTGCCAATCTCACATTAATGAAGTTATCCAAAAAGGAAAGGCAACCAAAAAAGCTTCAAACTCCAAATGAAAAGTCTGCAAGGCTCGGACTAAAATGTAGAATGTTTCAGATGAAAGCAAAAAAATACAATTGGTTTTGTTCTTTATTGAATGGAATAAAATGTTGACATACAATGAAGTATTATTCATCCCTAAAAAGAAGGAAATACTGTCATTTGCAACAACATGAATGGACCTGGAAGATATTATGCTAAATGAAAGAAGTCAAACAAATACTGTATGTGAAATCTAAAATAGTTAAACTCACAGCAACAGAGAGTGAAATGGTGATGGTAGTTGCCAGGGACTGGAGGAAGGAGAAAATGGTGGGGATATGACATTCAAAGGGTACCAGTTTTCAGTTATGTAAGATAAATATATTGGGGGGGGCCCTCACGAAATCAAAATTATCTTTTGGAGAGTGAGTCCCTTGTAGTACACTTTGAATTGTTCCTTCAGATCAAGCAGTTAACCAAAGTTTTTATCTGGAAGTTTTAGAAGATTGCATCTTGTTTTGTGGAAGAAAAATCCCAAGTTGTTTCTTCCATCATGACAACACACCTGCTCACACTGCACTGAGTGTTCTGCAGTTTTTGAACAAAAATGGCATGAATCCTATGCCCCATCCTCCCCATTCACCCAATCTCACCCTGAGCAACTTTTTTTTTGTTTCCCCAGATGAAAAAATCCTAAAGAGGAAATATTTTTGCTGATGTGGAAGAGGTGAAACAAAAATGACAGAAGCACTAAAAGGCATCAAAATTGATGAGTTCAAGAACTGTTCTGAACAGTGGAAAAAGCATCTCAGTAGGTGTATTGCATCAAACGAAGAGTACTTTAAAAGTGACTTAATTTTAAGCATGTAAGAATAAATACAAAATTTTAAAATAAATAAATTCCATTTTGGGGTCACCCTCCTATATATATATATTTTTTCCCCTTTTTTTCTTTTTAAAAAATTAGCTGGGTGTGGTAATGCACACCTGTAATTCCAGCGACTTGGAAGGCTGAGGCGGAAGGATTGCTGGAGCCCAGCAGGTCGAGGCTGCAGTGGCTGGGAGCAGCCACTGCACTCCAGCCTGGGTGACA
>CAUYQG010049591.1:0-32442 GCA_963574415.1 Tarsius wallacei | reverse complement strand
GAAATGAGGAGCTCAAATTAGTGAATCCCAGAAAAGTGAAAAGCTATATTTGACGGGCTTATCTTCCAGATAGCTACCTTACTAGCCAATTTTTTAGTAGTAGAGCCTGCTTTCTTGATGGTTTCTTTTGCATTGCAGAAGCTCGTTAATCCTCCCCCTTTCTTGTTCTGTAGTACTTCTTTACTCTGGCTACTAGTTTTTTTTTACTCTTGGCTTGGCTACCATCCTTTCAACATGAACAGCCCCTGAATGGCAGAGATTATTGTTTTTAGCATTATTTTCCCAGGATGCATTGCCCATTGCCTGGTATTTAGACTGGTATTGCAGAGATGCTTGCAAATTTGTATTTATATGAACTCTGAATCTACCTTAGCACCTTTGCTGATTGGCAGATTTACTGAATTGTCCAGACACAAGTTTCCTCAGCAATGATGGATTCGAGCTAGGGAATCACCCTCAACTGATTCCGTTGTTCATACTTTCAGCCATCCCTCATAAGGATATACTATACGTCTCCACCTTTGCTGAGCCTCCCTGCTTTGTGTACAGGCATTTCCTGTGACTTGCTTTCGATAGTGGATTGGGAATGAATATGAAATGCACAGTCCCAAACAGAAGTATTAAATGCACTTGAGCGGCTGGTCTTGGATTCTTTCACTATGACAACAGTGTATCTCAGACAGTGGCCACTCCTTTAGCCTGGCTTCTGAAGGCAAAGATTGCTGAAGCTGAGCTCAGTCAACTCATAGCAACTCACAGTTCTCATGGAACATGAAAATTCAAGAAATTTTGCTTTTCTAAGCCTCTTCAAAAATGGGCTTGTTATTGCAGCTAAAGTTAATTTGTCCACATCCCTAAATTCCTATCTGCAAGGGTCTGCTCTAGTCCCAGGCATTCAGATTCCCTGGGCTCTTGTTCCCAAATTCCCGTCTCTCTGAGATTTGCTTTTATAAAGCTCTACACCTAAATGGCAGCATGTACTGTAACTAAATGTGACCATAAAGAGGGAAAAGTTATAATGTTGTTTCAGAAAATTGTTGTTCTCATTACCTACCTTATTGCCATATGTTCTAATCTACAGCACTACGATACGGGAAATTATGGTGACACAAAGATGAAGTGATGTTCTGGCTAACGATACCCCCCAAATATTTATTCTAGTTCCCTCCCCAGTGGTGCCCACATGCATAATTGATGCCAGCTTCCTCAATTAGAAGTCCAGGGCATAAAGAAAATGAGGACGATGCTGTTTGCATTTCTGAAGCTTGACAAGGAAAGATTAAAATCTTTTATGAGTTCTCCCCCATCATCTGTGGAATGTGGCACTCGCATATTTCATTTTCTCGGGAAAAAATAGTGTTTGCATTATTTGGAGAAAATCATTACGAATGCAACTAGTCAGCAGCCGTGGTGAGCCCTGTTACATTACCATTTCTGAGTTATGTTTTGTACTAGGCTTTCTCTACATACGCTTTCATTTTTTCAGATTGTGCATCAGGAAGGGAATAAAACACAGCAACACGGGCACTGTGAGTGCACTGGACACAGTAACATGGAGAAGCATGTCTTGCAAACTGGTGATCACTGGAAAATGTGAACTGCACCTTCTGGAGAAGGAATTCCAGCTATCAAAACCTTCATTAAATTATAGTCAAATGCCCTCACCCTCTTTCCCAACAGATGCCCTTAATTCTTTGTGTGTGTGTGTGTGTGTGTGTGTGTGTGTTGGAGTCTCACTCTGTCGCCCAGACAGGAGTACAGTGGCACACTCACAGCACCCCAGCGGCGACTTGCTGGGCTCAGGCGATCCTTCCGCCTCAGCCTTCCAAGTAGCCGGAACTACAGGTGTGCGCTACCATGCCTGGCTATGTTTTTTTTTTAATTTTAAAATTTTTAATTTTAGAGACGAGATCTCGCCAAGTTGCCCAGGCTGGTCTCAAACCCGCTGGCTCAGGCAATCCACTCACCTCGGCCTCCCAAAGTGCTGGGATTACAGGCTGAGCCACTGAGCCTGGCTTGCCTCTAACTCTTAATCTGATCTAACCCTCAAGGAAAAGAAGGCAACCCAAGAGGAGATGGCTTTTCATGTGGCTTTGTCATATCATCTCAAGGGAACACCTATGTTGTATGTGCTGGGTACCAAAGATCAGGGGCCATATTTGGAAGACAAAACATTATGGCATTGTATAAAGAGCAAGTGTGGGCATTAGTGCTACAAAGATCTGACTTCAAATCCCAGTTATTCCACTAATGGCTGTGTAACTTGGAGAAAATGATATATAACCTATTTGAACCTCAATTATTGCTTGTATAAAATGGGACAATTATTGAAAAGAAATTTGTGACAATTAGTGATAATGTATATAACTTACTGGGCACAATAGACATTCAGAAAATATTATTTACTAAATTGCTTTCTAATATTACTTTATAGTGAAGGCGTTCTTCTTCTTTGTTTGTTTGGTCTTGTTTGTAGTTTTTTTTTCCCTCAAATAGACAGCACTCTGTTATCTCATGGCATTTGTGCTAACTTCAATCTTGGCATTGATCACATTGCAATATAATGATGAACCTACTTGCCTCAACTGTTCAATGGCGATCCCCCTTGGAAACAGAAACTCTATTTTTCTTTACCACTGTAGCTCCAGTGCCTACCTTAGTTAGCAGCATCTGGAGCACAGCAGTCACTCAGAAAATGATTGGTGGAAGGAAGGAAGAGAGGGAGGGAGGGAGGAAGGAAGGAAGGGAGGGAGGGAGGGAGGGAGGGAGGAAGGAAGGAAGGAAGAAAGAGAGAGAGAGAGAGAGAGAGATTTGACCAATGCATATTTCTAGGTAGTAGTGGAGCTTGAATTTGAAACCAGGAGGACCCGACAGCAAATTCATGCTGTTTCCACCACAGCTCCCTATGCCTCTTTCTCACTGCTAAAAGCTCTCATGGGGGAACAAAGAGGGGACATAAAACCCCAAACATGGATGGGTAGCATGTCTAAAGGGCATTTGGTTCATTTCCCTACTTCAAGTGACTAACCATGCTATCCTGAAGGACTCCCATGAAATCAAGTGTGTAAAATATGCATGACGATTGTGAGCTGATTAGTTCCTATTTCATCAGTTCTTGAGTACCCATGAGGTAATCCAGTGGAAGTTATCTTTAGCTTCCTCCTTTAAAATTTATGGCTATCTGCCTTAGATCCCCACTTGCCCCTTTTTGCTAGGAGATGATCTTCATTGCTGGGCTTGAGTGTTACCTCCTCCACATTTACTGTCCATAGCAAACTCCCAGTCCATGTTGATGTCAATGAATGGATGAATGAAGAAGTACAAGTCACTGGGTTCCACCTGTGCATCCTGGAAGCCCCGTATCAGGTCTTATTTTTGCTGACTTCAGTGTCACCAAAGGCAATGAAGGTATCTGTAGCCAGAATCTGAATTCTGAATTTTAGTGTCAGTTGCTAAAGAGTATTTCAGGTCATCTTTTCTTGGACCAAATTGGTGCCTGCTGGGCTGATGGTAGCAAACCCACTTTATGACAGATAAGATCAGTATTTGAAACTGCTGAAGATAGAAGAATCCCCAATGAGGTGAAGTCATCCATTTGCAGCCCTATGATCAATGTCTTAAATATTATAAGCATGTCTGTTTCAGTAGTTTTAGCCCAGAGACAGTGTAACTCAGAGTTACTGCAGTATCTCTCAGCCAGACCCAAGTCACCCTGGATATAATTTATACACACACTGGGTTGCCTGTGCCAAGCATTGGCATGTCTGGTTTATATGCTCCTGTCGTGAGGACCTCAATACATTTTTAATTAAAAAACAATTGATAGGACTGAAGCTATAAATTCCCTTTTGCTGAAGGGAAAACTTATTAAGAGTTTCAGTTTTATAGAAGGGAAGTGGAAAATATTATAGGCTGATGAACTATTATTATTATTATTTTATTCCTTCATCTCTGTATGACTGTCCCTAGAGTTTCCAGGTGTTTTCTCTAATTGCAATGTGGATAACTTACATTGCAGGCTAAACCTATGTGGTTCAACATCAAAGAGTTTCAACAGACTAGTTAGCTTGCTAGGCTAGAAGCCTGCTTAGATCATGAGGGAAGGGAAGGAAAACTCATATGGGAATCTGAAGAATGGGATCTTATGGTAAATTGAGTCATCACAGTTGTTGACCACCCTTCATTGAAATTATATATTCATACCTTTGACCCAAATGACTTGGAAGTACCTTCCAGAAGAATTAATGAAGTATATTTTCCTGATCCTGCACTTTTGGGGTTTAACCTTTCTGACTTTATTTAGCCAGTGGAATGTGGGTGGAAGTGAGAATGTTCCAGTTCTGAACTGACGTCTCAAGAGACATCTCATTTTTCTGCTTGCCCTTCTGCATGCCTAGGCTCCACTATAAGTCAAAGATGTCCCTGGTGGTGGCTGATTCAAGAGGGCAAGGGAAACATGAACAGAACTGGACCCAAGAGAACCCTGGGGCCATGTCCAGCTGCGATCAGTTGCCACAATTGACTTGCAGGCCTGTGAGCAAGACATAAATTCTTGTTTCAAGCTAACTTTTGTGGTGGTTTGTTATTCAGTAAAAGTCGATTAATATGTCTCAACCCTGTCAATAACTAGCTAACCCCACCAAGTGATTTCTGCCCAAGGTCTCAGTTTTCTTCTGAGTAAAATGGAAGAGGAGTTAAACCAGATGATTTACAAGCCCTCTTCAAATTCTAGAACTTAGTTTCTGCAGTGCATGGCATTTATTCCTAGGAAAACCTCTCATAAGTGGGTGCTGTTGGTTATTAAGGGGAACTGAACCAGAGAGTGAGTTTGTGTTTATTATTACTGTTTGCTCTTCCTCATGGAGCAGATTAAATTAAATGTGAGAATACAAATACTACAACTTGAAGCTTATGATAATTAATGTCTATTCTGCTAACTCATAATATGAAACAACATATCTACCATGTTGGTTGTTAATTTTCTCCTCAGTGAATTGCTATACTTAATAGAAATATTGCTTTATGCAACGGGAAATTCATAAACAAAATGTAAAATGTTTGTGGTTAAAAGAACACATCAACTTTGGTCAAAATATAAGTTATTTCCACTTATGAGGACAATAGTAATTTCCATTAGTTCCTATTAACAGTTAGTAAATGTTCTAAACAATTTCATATATTACCTCATTTAATTCCCCACATAGTTTTTTGAAGGTAGTTTTATTTTCATAGATGAAGTAACTGAAACCACAAAAGTTGAAATATTTTGTCTCAAATAACCATCTTGTAAAAACCAGGGGCAGAGATTTGAATCCCGGTCTGTCTGACTCCAGACCTGGAGGCTGTGCTTCTGGGGGTGTTACTACCTGGTTCAGAACCCTCCCCTCACTGCCAGGTGCAAGACAGGTACCTTGTGATATAGCTGTGCCTTTCATTGTTGTATCACACCGTGGCTGACTTCTGACTGCACATTACCTCTGAAGCTTCTGAACATCTTTCAAATATGTATAACAGGTAAAAAATTCATATCATAAACTCAAGAGTGAAAAAGTTGTCCCATTTCCACCTGATAACAAAAACAACAATCTGAACGTTTTCATATAATTTCTCAAAACTGGAATGAAACATTTGAGTATAAACTCAGCCACATTAAGTATAAACTCATCCCCTTTCTTCCTGCCCAGATACCATTTGGTATTTGGAAGTGGGGGAGGCTTACAAGCAACCAGGGTAGTGAGCTAAAAATGGAGAGAGACGTGAGATTTACCTCCCACTCCCCTCTGCCCTCTGCTGGCCTGTGATGCCACTTGCTCTTTGGCCACTAGCTCCGGTCCCTAGTGCAACTACTGCCGTTGTCCATGGTCCTGCAGTTACCTCTCTATATCATAACTCACAACTCCCCTTGTGTCCTAATCCTGGCTATCATGGTCCTTTAAATCCACTATGTATCCCTCACCCATCTCCATGCCTCTCCTGGGAGCTCAGAACATTCTGTGGGCTTCCCTCTGCTACTCCTGGAGAAATCCAGGAGGCTATTTCAATCCTACACATGCCATGGGCACCTGACCTGTTCTACTACCGCGGTTCCACACTGGCAGGTGGGAATTCTCTCCTGATTCCTCAGGCTTCATCAGCATAGTGAAGACTAACTTTTCTTTAATCTGTGACCCCCTGCTCTTTCAGGGTCTGCTCTAACACTAGGTCCCTTGTCAACTCTCAACTAGCATCTTGTCGTGTCCCCTCTGATCTTTGTCTGCATGTTCCTCCTCCCTCTCTCCTCCCCCTTCACCATGCATTCCATCTTTATCTTGTCTCCAGGGCTGAATAAAATGGCTCTTCTTTTAGTCTTTTTTTTTTCAGTCTTTAGCTTATGGCATGCACTTTATGCCATGATTCCTCTGGGGCTTTACCTCTGATCCGGAAAAGGGCATGGCTCTTACAAATCAGGAGCTGTCATTTAAAAATCTATTTAGAAACTAAAAAACCCAGAACATGCTGTTGTTGTTTCTTCCCTTTGCGTTACTGCTCTAATAATCTTAACCTCCCGTGGGGCAAAGGGTGCTACTGATTTAATAGGATAAGGATGGCAGGATAATGTGTGGAGGTAAGGAAGGCACAGGAGGTGGGGAGAGTCTTGGGTGATATCTCAAAAGAGGCATCAGGCAATAAAGGGATGCAGCTGATAGTGAAAGCCATAAACGCTCAATTTCTGAGGCTTCTCATTCATTCATTCAATAAATATTTGTTAAACACTGACTACATGCTGTCTTAGGAACTGCATAAACAGCAATAAACAAGGCAGACAAGGCTGCTGCTTTCATAAAGCTTTTGCATCCTAGTTGAGAGAGACAGACAATGAACAAGAGAACAAATGTATACAGTAATGAATTACATATAGTGATAACTAAGAAAACACTGATGATATAGAGTGTGGGAAGAGGTGGGGCAGCTACTTTAGATTGGCTGGGTAGAGAGGGTCTTTCTTAGTGGTAATATCTAAATTGGAATCTGAATAATAAGAAGCCAGCAATGCAGAGATCTGGATGCCAAACACTCCAGGGAGAAGACACAGGGTGCACAAAAGGAAGCAGCTGAAGAAGGGCTAGGGATAAGGAGAATATCAGAAACAAGTTTGGAACACCATGAGTGAGAAGAGGAGGTGGTCATGAGGTATGAGAGGAAGACACAGGTCCAGTAAAGGTCTTTCTGGCCATGATGTAGTCAGAATTGTGTTCTAAGGGAAAGAGGAAATCACTACAGGATTATAAGCAAAAGAAGGACACAATCTAATTTATCTTCCCCCCACCCCCAAAGTTTCACTCTGTCACTCAGTCTGGAGTGCAGTGGCAAGATCACAGCTCACCATAGCCTTGATTTCCTGGGCTCCAGCAATCCTCTTGCCTCCGCTTCCCAAGTAGCTGGGACTATAGGCGCACACTACTGAGGCTGGCTAATTTTAAAAAGAAATTTTGTTTTTTTTTTTGAAGAGACAACGTCTCGGCTGATCTCAAACTCCTGGGCTCAAGCAATACTCCCACTCAGCCTCCTAAAATGCTGGGATGACAGATGTGAGCCACTGTGTCCGACCCAATTTACTTTTTAAAAATGTTCAATCTGCTAGAGAGAGAATAGCCTACACAGATGCAGAAACAGGGTGACAGCACTAAGGATTCTTCATGGAAAAAGTCATAAGACAAGCTCTCCATACTGGTAATGCTTCAGATTTTATCCAACACACTAGAAGTTCAAAACTCCCCTTCAAATAACCTCCCAACGATTGTCACTAAGATGTAGTTAAATGAACTTCAGTAGCATTTTGTCTTCTCTGTCCACCTGCGCACATTTGGAGGAAACCAAGGGAATGTTGGGCTCTGTAGGTAGCAGTTAGAGACCATCATGAATCGAATTATTTAATCCTATCTAAAATGAAGCTTGCAAAGTGATGATAGAGGTGCCTCTCCTTGCTTCATTGTTTCCCCTACAGAATTTATCGTAGTGCTAGGCACATACCAGGGAATCAAAGAACATTTGTTGATTCAGAGATTGATTGATTCTGAGGCACTTGAGTACATTTGCAAATATCCTTTGAGGATCTTGCATCCCATTGGAATAAAACTCCTCATGTTTTATTCAGTTCTTTCCCAATATGCAAATGTGCAGGTGCCCCGATGGCATATAGATAGCATCATTACACACACACACACACACACACACACACACACACACACACACTCACACTTGCACACCAAAGAAATGACTGCTCACATAGCAGAGACACGATTAGAGGAAGATCGTGTTTGAGAAATCTATCGGGGTTTAGTGCGAGAATGATTGGACGTGTTCCCTGGATGCTGACATCTTGCATTTTCAGGGCAGCCTTTCCTGCAGGTTCCATGAAGCAAGAGATATTTAAGCTAGACAACTGGAGATAGAGCTATAAAGGCTAGACAAGGAGCCAGGATGATTTTTAGTTCAAGCTTTATAATTACTAGCTAAGTCATGTAAGCAAACCAAAACTTCAGTTCTTGATCTGTTAAAAAACTAAACAATAATAGTTGCCTTGAATAGCCTTTAATACTGGAATGAAGCATCAAATAAAATCATGTGAATGAGAGTGATTTGCACACTGTAAAGTGCTAATTTTACCACAGCTAATTTTATCACAGCCCCTGTGAAATGCTAATGGCCCAACCCTGCAGAGCTGGAAAAAAAAATACGTCAATGTTTTTAAAATGGTGGAATCAGATCACTGGGTCCATTTCAAATTGCAATAAAAAGCATATAATTAACTTTCAGGATTTTACATTCCTTGACTATCCAGCAACAGCTGTTTCCATAGTTCTTCTGAGGTATTTGCGTTTTCTCATATTTTATGCCTTTTTCTCCCAATAATTAGATGCCCCCATCTCTATCACTAAAGACTTCATTGATGCTTTTCAATACCATTTATGAAGATGTAAGAAGTCACCTTTGTTCCTTATGCACAGTTTGCTATTTTAATGTATATTCTTTGGTTGTTTTTATTTATTCTAATGTTTTAAAGTATCAGGATCCTATGTGAGTGTCCTGGACCCATAAATCAGAACATAGTATCTTTTTAATGGATTTCTTCTTTTTATTTTGAAAATTAAAGACATTAAACAAAAAACAAAAACATAATCTATTATTGATTATCAACATCATATTATAAAAACGAGATCCTCTGAAATAAGCAAAGATTGAATAAATTTAGCCTAAGGAAAAATCTTTCTTTTGAGTTTTAACTTTGTTTTAATTAACATTTTGAATTTTATGTTTATATAAATGCTATATTCAATGTGATTCTGACATTTAAAAGATACAAAAGAGCATTCTGTTCAAAGCCAGTGTATTTGTTATCATTCCTTGGTCATAGGCTTTTATTGATCAGTTTTTTTGTGACTTCTGGAAGTTTTTATGCACACGCAAATATTTGTATGTGGTGAATGTGTCCATGTGTATGTTGGTCTTCACTACACAAATGATAGCATGCTACACAAATCATCCTCCACTTTACTTTTTTCACTTAATAAATTTCAGGGCTTTCTCCATATTAGCTCATACAGAGTTTCCTGTTCTTGTTTATGTCTGCATGGTGTTTCATTGCATGGATGTGCTATACATTAACTGTTTTCCTGCTTACAGACATTTAGGGTGTTATCACACATTTGTTATTGCAAACAAGCTTCACCGAATAATCTTGTGCACTCACCATTTTACTCATGTGCAAAATATCATTAGAATAAATTTTCCATAGAGGAATTAACTAGTATAAAGTTATAGCCAATACTGCCAAAATGCCCTCCGTAGATGTTACTCCAATTTATATTTTCCCCATGAGAATGCATGAGAGTCTATTTCCTCACTACTTTACCAGGACAGTACATTATCAAAATTTTATATCTTTGACAATATGATAGTTGAAAAATAGCATCTCTCAGTAGTTTGATTTCCATTTATCTTAATGTAAATAAAATTGAACACCTTTTAACATGTATTTCTTTTTCTGTGAGTAGTATGTTCATGTCTTTCATTCGTTTCCTTTTCTTTTGGGGTGTTTGCCTTTTTGTTAGTGGTTTATGTGAATTCTTTTTATATTAGGAAAATTGATCTTCTGCCCATAAGACTATTTTAAAGGTTATCTTTTTCAAAGTATACCATAAAATTTCTAATTGTTATAATTTTTGTCATAAATGTGTATTTTCTAACTTACTATAGTTTAATGTAGTATCTTTCTTTCTAGCTACCCCGATTTATGAGATGGATAGAAAGGCCTTCTACCCTATGAGATTATAACATAATTTTTTCCCTTGATTTCTTCTGGTATTTTTTGGTTTTACTTTTTACCCTTTATTCTTTGAACTACTTTAAGTTTATTCTGGTATAAGACTTGAAGCATGAATCCAACTTAATTTTTTTTTCCATATGGTGACCCAGTTTCCCAACAAAATTTATCAAATAATCTATCTTTTTCCATTGATATGAAATAAAAATGTATTATATACTAAAGTCACATAAGCTTTTCAGCCTATTTCTAGACTTCCAATTCTTTCCCATTGGCTGCCAGTTCATTTATGTACCAGAATAAAAATTTTATTATTGACACATGGTAATGTATTTTAATATCTGATGTTAGTATTTCTCTCTCCCTTTTGTATATGTTAAAATTTTGTTCCTTTTCTTTCTTTTTCCATTTGAATTTCAAAATAAGCTTGTCTGCTTCCAAAAACAAATGTGATTGACATTTTTTATTGAAATAATGTTAAATATAAAAGTTCAGCTCAGGAATAATTGATAGTCTTATGTTATTGAGTCCTTTTATCCCATCATATGGCATGCCTATCGATTTATATAAGTTATTGCATTTCTTCAGTAGTGCATGTTACACACACAAACTCTCACTTGCACTCTTTTCATTACTACATATTATATTTTAAAATCAACTGTAAATTTTGTCTTCTTGGAGCTTTAGCTGGTTGCTGCTTTTATAAAAGAAAGCTGTTGATTTTCTTCCCTTTCACCTCACTGAATTCTCTTGCTTGTAATGTATCATAGGCAAATAAATAATTTTACAAATTCTCTCTATGTTGCATGCCTCTAGTTTCTGCCTATTATATGATCCCATTCGCTAGTATTTGCAGATGATATTGAATAACAATAGTGATGTGGGCATTCTTGCTCTAATCCTGACTTGCTAACTATTAATGTTTCTAGTGTTTTCTTAATAAGCATGATGCTGACTTTGTCGTTGAGAAACATTTTACTGTATTAAAGAAATTCAATTCATTTCTAGTTTACGAATTCTTGCCATTATATTTTTCTTTTTTATAAAAGTAAGTCTAAAATGTGAAGTGCCTTTTTTCATCACCTACAGAAAAACCTATCTGATATTCTCCTTTGTTTCTTAAATATAGTAAATATATTAGCATGTTTCCTAAGAACCATCTTTGTACTCCTGGAATAAAGTATACTTTGTCAGAATGATTTATTGTCTTCATTTAGAATGTAGAATTTTAAAAATCACATTGGTACATAGGATTCATCTGTAGTTTTATGTTCTTGTTACTCCTTATTGGATTTTAATGTAAAGTTTCAAACAAAGATTACCCTGAGTTTGGAAGCCTTTCTCTCTCTTCCACCGTCACCACTCTGCTTATGTGCTAAAAGGGTTTGAATGAGGTTAATTCTGTCCTATAAAGGTATAGTCAAACTTCTGAAGCTGGATTTTATACTGGTGGTGTGTAGGAGTGGGAATATGCTAATAGTTCTCCCATTTCATTTATAGTAACTGGTTTGTTTAATATTTCTAGCATATTTTCTAGTACAATTTCCATTTCATTCATGTTTGCAAATCCATTTGTGTAAAATTGAACTTAATATATATATTTTTAATTTCCTCTATGCTTTGGAGCCACCTCATATAATTTCTTATTTTGTATATTTGTGCTTCCTTTCTTTTGTATATTTGTGCTTCCTTTCTTTTTTATTGTTTAGTCAACAGTTTAAATATTTGATTTTATTTTAAAATCAGCTTTTGAACTTATTTGTCTTCCTTCTAGCTTCAATTTCCTTGCTTTGATGACTTTTCTCTGCCATTTAAATTTGCGTTCCATGATCACAACCTAGCTCCCCCTGTCTTGAATTCCTGTACAATTTTTTGTGTTCTTTTTTCATCGAGATGATTGCTTCAAGTTTCATTTTTTCTTTTTTATTCGGGCAAAATATCTGATCATAATTTTCAGATTCTCCATCAGGACTTTGTGGCATACTTGTTGTTAAAAGGAGTTTGTTTTTGTTGTTGTTTATTTGTTTGTTTTCCCCTAAACCAGCTATTGCTGAAGGTTTATGTTGGGAGAAGTTAGGGTCATGTCCTAAGCTATTCAGAATTTTCCTTAGAAGCTTATATGCAAGTTCTTTATCCTTGGTTTCTCCCCAGCCAAAGGATAAGCAAAGGTGTGCAGTTTACCACAATTTGAAGTCTACCCTTCTGCCAAACTGTCCAGCAAATCTGGTCTGTTTATGGGGTTTCTTGCATAGCCTTGCTGCCTCTCCTTGGGACCAGACTGCAGTATCAGTGCAAGTCCATAATCCCTGGTCCCACTATTGCCTATAGAAATTTAGCTTGCTCCTTGGCTCTTTGGGGATAATTTGTGTGACCTCTTCAAACTGGAATTGTTTGAATCTTACACTAAATATTATTCTTCTTACATTACATTTAAAAAATGATAGTTTTGAATGAAGTGATAGATAAATATGCATAAATAGTTTAAACTCCAGACCTGTATCCTTAATTACTGTCTATGTGGTCTCTAGTTCAGCCTTTGACATAAACCCTCAGTATATATTTAGATGTTGAATTAATGAATGCATGCTATAAGGGATATCCAACAATTACCTTAAACCAGGGATTGAACACGGGTGCAAACATGGCCTGTGAATGTGTTGTTTGGCTAGAATAGCCTTTGTTAAGTACAGTGTACACTGCAGTTTGTCCTAGTCTTCTGCACTGTATTGTTTTTGCCTGGCTACTTTATATACATGCTTTATCTACTTGACCTCTAAAGTCATTTAAAATTGAGACTCTGCAAATATTTAATTTAAAATGTCATTATATTATCTGGACATTCTTATTTTTTTAAAGTGTTATCACACACACACACAATCTAGAGATTAGCAAAATTGGAGCCAGTCTAGAGTAAAATTTGGAAATGAGCTTGAGAGATTACTTAACTCATCCACACCCTCGGAGAAAATAGTGCTTCATTAATTAGAGGCTTTTGCCTTCAGGACCATGTATTATACCTTGCATAGACTCTAGGAGGAATAAATAATATAAAGTGGTACCCAAGGGTTGTCAGTATCTAATTACAATTTCTCACCTTTCTAGGGGCATGATCCTGTAACAGATATCTAAGCACATGCAGAGAATGGGAGTTCCATGTGCCCCTGGAGCTATCCGCCCTTCTAACTAGGGATCCATACCTCATCCTACCCCAGGAAACTCAACCCAATGGCCTGGGCTGTATCTGAGGGTGGAAACTTTTTCTTAAGGGTTTAGGTCCTCTGAGAAGTTTCTTTTGATTGAAGTAGCTCCTAGGAGAAAATAAATGTCTTGAAACAGGGCAAGACATTCTTGCAGCTCTGGCTAATAAACTTAAATTTCTCCTATTCCAGACGAATCCATTTTAGTATAATCCGTCAATTGTGTGCACTTAGAGAGGTGAGGAGAAAAAGAGGAGGAACTTCGCAGGATGATAATCTGACATATTATTTGATCATGATGTCTGGATCTTTGCATCTTCTAAGACCTGACTACTGAGTCAGATATAGGAAGTTGAATTTCAGTTGCTATTCCCTTGGTCCTGATTCTATACAAGTCATTTTTCATTACTCTTCAGATAGTAAGGGTCAAAGATGCTTTGCTGAGACTGAAATAAAGCAACATCCTAGGAAAAAACCTTGTCCAAGCAATGCTACTTTCAGAGTGGTATGAAGCCTTCTCCACTGAAGGTGGGACTAGCAGATTTTGAGCCCTGGGTTTTCTCTTCTGGACAATTATTAGAGGCTCTTCAGCTTCTATGAAGTAAAAAAACAAAACAAAACAAAACAAAAAAACATGAAAAAAATCTATAACTTTAGAACTCAAAAAGATTTTAAAAGTCATCTATCCCAATCTCCTAATGGAACAGATAGCAGAAATCCAGTGAAGAAATGTTACTTAACCAGGATTACAGAACTAGTCAATTGCATTACTACATTGGTGCACTTTATCTATTCCACTAGCTTTTGCTGTTTACATGTTATGTGCCAGGTGTGATTAGGGGTTGTGACACACAGAAAAAAATGAGATAAGTTCCTGCTTTGAAGAACTTTAAGGGCAATAAGGAAAAAAGATAATTTTGATATGATGTTTAAGTGTTTTAGGGAAGTGAAAAAATTAATTTTAGGAATATATTTTCTCTTCCTAAAAGATTAAGAATGAACTGTAGTTTTATTCTTTGGTTTACACAGAGACAAGGAACATTTAAACAGCTTTACTGTTATTGTACTGTCCACCAAATGCAATAGCAATAAATATATGGAAACTGTATATTACTGACAGTTGTCTTCAATAGTAAGAACAGTTCTGCATCCTTAATCCATGTAATTTTCTAAAGCCTCCAGCCAAGTGTCTGCAAGGACAACTGGGTGACTTGAAAAAAGGGGTTGAGGAGTGCGTTCTGGTTCCTAGTGAACTGAGGGTTTTTGGTGCTATCCAGTCACAATTTTTGCCTTAATAGGAGATACAATACAAAAATTTTCATCTCTCTATCATCTATCTATCTGTCGAGAAAAGAACAAAATATTAGGATTTTACATCAAACCCTTTAAAAAATTTTATTAGACATTAATTGTCCCTTCTTTCAGTATAGAGATAGGACCTATCTTTTTGGAAATGCTTTCAACATAACGAATTTGTTCCTAATATTTGCTTCCTGTAAGAAATAAAAGAATTTTCCTTGATGTTGAAAAGAAAATGTAACCCTTTCCCCTCTTGTAAGTTTTCACAAAGTTGCTAAAATAAGGTAACAATCCACATAAGAAAGTATCAGAACATGAAGAGGCCACTGATCTCCCAATAGCCACCAAGATAATAGCTTAGTTGAATCCTAAAAAGAGAAAGACCGCACCATGCAGAATGGGGGAAAGGTATATCAAACAGACGGAAGAATATGGGGAAAAAAGAAAGGTATGCGAGGAGCTATATGCCAACATCCTCATTTTAAAAGGGGGAAACCAAGACATTAAAAAGTTCTCAGGACATGTCCAAGATCAGTGACAAGAAAGAAGCAAGGTAATTGGAGATCCCAGGTCTTCTGATTTCCAAGCCTATTGAGCCTTTTCTTAGCATCTCTGCTTCTGATTTCACATCTCTAGAAGGCTGTAACAAACAGGAGAGATAGGCTGGACCTACGACAGTCTTTTGTTTTTCGCAATACTCTACTAGTGTCTAAAACACCCTTGCTACAGAAAGCCAGCTTGTTTTTTTTGGCAAGTTTGATTAGAGCAGAAGAAAGTGCTGAATTTCCAATATGCAAATGAAATTAAAGGCCACCCAGGGATGAAAGAGCCCTACAGGAATGTTTTATTGACTGTTGCAAATTTACCCAAATAACTATTTTTGAAAAAAAATAAATAAATTGAGTTACAACCTCCTTTGTCCTTCCCCTTAGGAGTCACATGTTTTCACCTCTAATATCATATCATTGTCGGAGTGGTGCATTGTGCATTATTTATGGATGGAATATCAAATGAAGGTGGCTACACCAAGAAACTAGAATTAGATTAATCACAAAATGTATGGATAATAACCATTTGCTCTGTAAGTGCTTAGTTTTAGTGGGTATAAATAGGAAGTAGAATTTAATTTTCTTGGCTAGTATTAGCAGAAATTCTATGTCCTTTCCACATTTATTCTGGGAGGGTTTGTGCAATTATAGCCTTTTTTCCCCCCAAGGAAATCTAAAATAGTGAGGGCTTCTGAGAGGCATATTGACATTAGGGAGATTGTATTTTTAAAGACTAGGAAATTAGGTGGCTCTGAACAGTCCTATGTTAGCACTGTGGTACAACCTTGGCTGGGTAAGACTAGAAACCTCTTAACAAGTACCTAAGTCCCCTTGCATGGAGTCTAAAGGCGTTGGAGTCATTCCATTTAATTTTAAAATTTTAATCCAATCGAAATTTTATTAATTCCCAAAGTGGCTGGGATCATGGCTTTGTGGGTCTCCTACTTTTTTCCTTCCTCAAAGTGAGAGGTTATGACATTCAGTCAAAGAAATTGACCTTGTCCATGAAGTTAGAGAAGCTCCAGAAGAAGGTCAGCTCTCACACTTCTGTGTAGATTATAGAAACATAAGATGGCAGGAATCTGACATGCTGCCCGACAGCTTCTTTTGGGCCCTATGTAGCTCTCACACTTCTGAAGACCTGGGTAAGCACTCCAGGACAAAGGAGTGTCAAGAGAGCAATCAGCATAGCTGTTGTGAGCACGAGTTCTAGAATCAAGCAACCTGAGTTTGATTCCTGGCTTGACCTTCACAAACAACAAGAGCTGGTACCAGGAGAGTGTGAGATATGCCTCAGTGTTATTATTAGTAAAATCGTGATAATATTGCCTACCTGCCAGACTCCTTGAGAGACTTTAGTGATACTCATAAAGTTCTGGGCACACAGCAATTGTTTAATTATAAGAGTGTTCTAACAAAGCATGAGAAAACAACGTAGCTCACACATCTGGGGTACTTTTTGTGTGTCATGGGCTGTGTTGAGTGGCTAATACGTGTTAATCCAGTGTTTCTTTTACCATCTACTCAGTAGTAGAGCCAGATTGAAACCCAGGTAGCCTGGCCCCTGAATGTGAGTGCTTAATTGCAGAGCTTTTTGCTCCACAGAGTGGTATGACTTGTCTCCATTTGCCAATTATAGAATGAGAACATAGGAAAAGCAAACCTACACCATGATGTGAAGATTCTGGTAAGCTTTCAGGCTGTTGCAGACATAAGGCAGCTGACAAAAATATGCCACACCTCCTTTTACGGCATCTTACCAGACTGGCAGATATCTGTGGGTTTTTAATCTGCACCTAAAAAAAACTCATACAAATAAAAACAGAGATAAACCTGCAGCCACTGTCTGTATCTGAACAATCTCTAATCCAAACAATGAGTGCTTGTGACTAAATGAAAATACAGTGGTGGATAATAAATATTATTCTTCTCTAATTTGAAAATAATGTGAAATCAGCTCAGTAAGACTAGCGTGAACAAGAATAAGGAGAATAAACTCATACAAATCTCTACTGCAGTTGAGATGACAGCCTCTGAAACTCATTTAAACCTCTAGGCTTTGCCTTGTGAGTCTTCAGAATGAGGTGAGAGGTTAGGCTGATGGTCTGAGGGTTGACTTTTATGATATGTCTTGAATCAGTCCATTTCTTTACAGAGACTTCAAACACCCTTCATTCTAAACCAGGGGTCAGCAAGTTTTCTCTGAAAAGTTAACGATAGTAAATATTTCGATAGGCCACAGAGTCTCTATAGCAACTACTCTGCTATGTAGACAAAATGCAGCTATAGATGATATATAAATGAATGAATGTGACTGTATCCCAATAAAGCTCTATTTACAAAAATGGGAGACACAATGGGTTTGGCCCATAGGTCATAGTTTGCCAAACTCTGGTCTAAACTACCATCACCTTTCAACTTGTTCAGTTACTCTTCTTACTCTTTTGCTAGGAACACTTTCCAATGTTTTGAATGGCTATGCTATGTCCTTGCTTAAAATGCTTCAAGGTATTTTTATTGCACTTAAGTTAGAAGTCAAGTTTCTTGGTATGGCATTCAAGGACCATGTAATTGTAGTCACCTGTCTCCAGTATTGCCTCACAGCTTGCTCACTTCAGCTCACTAACTTTTTTCTGTTGCTTTTCATTGTGCCACTTCAGGATCTTTGCACATGCTGCACTCTTCCCTTGAAACCCCCTCCCTACTTCCCCAAGCCCCTAGTCCAAATTAGATTGCTTTTCATATCTTTCAGAGTATTATATACCCTTCCTTCAGAATACTTAGTTAATTCATAATTATTTATTTGTGTAAATATTTATTTAATAGCTGTCTTCCCTACCAGAATTGGTATCATAAGGGCAGAAATCAGTCATATTTGTTTGTCATATACCCTGAGTGCTCAACATTTGGATATTTATGTCAAAATATCCAAATAATTTTATGAAATTCAGTCATCCTTCTTCTTCCTTAGGAGAACAAGAAAGGTCTGCAGACAGCTTGATTTTTTTTCGACATTACAAGTGGAGAAATAGGCTCAATAATGATTATACAAGTCATTAGGAGGAGTTTGATTACAAGTCCAAGCATGTTTTCCCAGCTTGGTAGTTTCTTTGAGACACCTAGAACTCCCACGGGTTCTTGTTTGAGCAATTGCCATGTAATTTCAACCTTGGCCTTGCTGATGTCTTTGGAAATCTTCCAGTCAATTATCAAAGGCCACTATGTTTCGCACTGGAGCGATGCCAATTTTGGGAGCCCCTCTGATGCCATTATCACCTTCATTCAGAGTACTGACCCAGCACAAGAATTGTGCTTTTACTATGTGCTAATTTCAAAAAGTTTACAGAGCTGGGATCCTCTACAGATTCTCAAGAAGACATTTATGTTTCTAAGTACTTTCCCTGAAATCATTAGGCAACAAATTTGCTTGGAAATTTCTTTCATTGTGTCTCTATGGAGATGAAATATGGTCACTTGCTGGGGAGAAACAACAATAAAAGGAGAGAAAAATCTTTCTAAGTGCTCCCTGAAAACAAGGAAATCTGATATGCAGCCTGTGTGCTGATACAATTATGAGACTTCTAGCCCTGAGTTGTAACAGATGGGAGTTTTCTCTCTGTCTTTGGTGGTAAGGTGAATGGATTCCCCTGGGGATGTGTGGAGAGAACTGCTGAACTGGCAACATTGGTGCCAAGCAGCTGGCTGCTGACAGGATTATATAGGCAGAGATTGGCATTTGGGGGAGGAGGGCTGACAATGTGGGGGATGGAGGATTGGGAAGCAGAAATAGCCCACCTTCCTTATCCATCCATAAAGCTGGAACTTGAAGCACCTCATTCTGATAGTGAATGGAGCATACAAGAGATACTAAAGATACACATCAATTCATTCATTTATTCATTAATTCAACAACTCTTTATTGAGTTGTTGGTATATGGCAGCTATTGTGCTACCTGCCATGGTATGAGTTTATAGAAGAAATTAATTGTTTCTACCCTCAGGAGGGCTCCCAGTTTGGTGATGGAGATAAACATTGAAAAACTATGCCTGATAAAGTGTTATTGTGAACAAAGAAGGCCACATCGTGGCAGAAACTCAAAATAAATATTTGAAAAATCAGTAGGTATTTACTGTGAGGAGGTAAGAGTTGAGAGGAGGAAAAAAGTATGATTTAGGCAAAGAATGCAGCATGAACAGAGAGGACTTATCTAGTCCTCCCTCTCCCTCTTTCTCTCCCTCTCTCTCTCTCTCTCTCTCTCTCTCTCACTCGCTCTCTCTCTCTCTCTCTTCACCCATTGGACCCTTACTAAAGTCATACTCACCTGCATGCAGTTGCCTTATAAAGTATCTTTGTTTCTTGTTTCTGCTCTTTGCCCATGATGTTCTACCTGGATTTTCTTTCTTTCTCCATTGAGTCCTCTTGAAACTGTGGAGGGCTTTTTTAGACCATGTTGAGTAATATGAATCTTATCTGAAGTCCCTGAAGAAATATCATAGATGAATAAGCAGAATAGTCATGGTCAGATTTGCTTTTAGAAAGTTCACTTTGTTGTTTTAGAGAAGGAACTAGAATACAAGCCTGGAGCTCATTAGAAACAGATGTAGTTGTTCACCCAGAGATGGTGAACTAAAGCAGCAATGGTTGTTAGAGAGAGAACAGCCTATGAGTGAGAGATGTTGCAGAGGTGAAGAAAAACACAGTACCTGATTGGATACAATAAATTTGTTTGTCTTTTGATTGGTGGGGTAAATGGTAGTAACAACACTGAATCATTGAAAAAAAGAGTGAAGAAGCAGAGCTTGGGTAGAGATTATTGATTCACCATGAGCTGGTGATACTGTGCTTGGATTCAATGTTGGGTGGTGCACATTTGACTCCAGATGAAAATATTAGGAGGTGATGTCACATAGAGACTTGGAACTCAAGAGACAGAAGTCAGGGCTCTTATCAGACAGGATAAATTAGGTTATGATGTGGTAAAAAGAAAAATCTCAGAGGCTTAAAATAACAAAGGTTATTCTCTTTCTCACTCTACCATTTATTATAGGTCAGCAAGAGTCCTTTGCTCATTGCAGCCTCTCATGGATGCAAGCTGAGAGAGAAGTCACCATTTCAAAAGTTGTTGAATATTGGACCAGAGGGAAAAGAGAGACCTGGAGGTCTGGTCTTGGTGATTAAATATTTGACCAGAAAGTCACAATGTATGACATTTCTTCAAATAACTAGCCAGTGGTGCCACCAACTACAGGGAGCCAGGAGTACATACCTGATGAGAAAAGGGCGGACTGGAAATAGTTGGCAAATAGCAATAATGATTATTACAAGGCCAGAAATAAAAACTTGAGAATGAGCAGCATGTAGATGACAGTAAGACTGTGGCAGTGGATAGTGCCACAAAAACCTACATACAGGTTAAAAAGAAAGGGTTAAATACTGAATTCTGGGAAAGTACTGATATTTGGGCTACTTTGCATAGAGGAAATAAAGTCACAAAGTAAGGATGAGAAGAAATGGTCAAAAAATATATCAGGACAACCAGAATAGCATTACTAATAACAACGAGGAGAACATTTCAATAAGGAAGCATTTTAATAGTAACTGACTGAATCTCTCTTGTAGGCAGTAGCTAAGTTGTCCCAATAAAGTGACAGATAACTACTTTTTTCTTTTTTAAAAATTTAGCATGCCACAATTATTAATTTCTAGAGCTGACAAGGTCCTCAAAGATCACCCAATTTACCTACTCACCAACGATGGAGCCCTTACAATGACAGGTTACCAAGTTCTATCATATGTAAATGTATGTCTTTCTCTATGTAACACGTATCCATGGTTCTGCCTTCTGAAATCAGTTAAGGAGAGGTTTTTATTTTTGTTCTTCACACATTTTATAATATCTTTGAGTAGTAGTTAGAGTTGAAGACTGATTTCTAAGGCATACTAGATGTGCTAAGAAGAAACTGGTGGAAGAACCAAGACTGGTCAGAATTTAGGTCTTCTGATTCCCGGATGGAGGATAAGTTATCCAAACTACATTTCCTTTTTTGATTCAAGCAGAAAGACAGGAGGTGAAGCAAGAAAGAAAAGAGGGGACAATGTAACATAATTTCTAAAAAGAAATTGAAGGTCACTAATATAGAATATATACTGCATTTGACTTCTAACTGTGTGAACAGATAAATCGCTTAACCTCTCCTAGTAGAAATTTTGCATCAGGAATATGGATGTCTGCTCTGTCTATTTCACAGAGTTGTTATTATAAAAGCCTGAAGTGATAGCTATAAGTAAAATGCATATCTTAATACAAAAAGTGAGAAGACACAGAATAAGGAAAATGACATTAAAGTTGAGTTTGTACAACATGGGTAGGCAACAGCTGCCCAGCCCAAGACATGAACTTGAGCCTGGAGGTTAGTAGTTGTGACTCAAGGAAACTCATCTTATATTTATTGCCAAGGTAATATTGCATAATAGCAACTGCAACAATAATCGCAAAACCCCTGGGTGCACAATGGCAAACATTTATTTTAGCTTGTGAAGCTATGGGTCTCATGAAGGTTCTGGTATGAGCCAGGGTAGGCTAATTTTGGCTTGGCTTAGTTGTGTGTCTGCAGTTAGATGACATGTCAGCTGTGGGATGGCTAGTCTAAGATAGCCTGATGTGAGAGAACTCTTTTCCATGTGGTCTCTGATCTTCCAGCAAGCTAGCCTAGGGTGTGTTCACAGGTGTTGGCAGGTGTCCAAGAGAAGCCCTCTTGAAGCTTAGCCTCATAATTGATGCACTCATCACTTCTACTGCACTGTATTGTCTAAAGCCAATCACAAGAATAGGCCCAAGTTCAAGATATAGAAAATTTGACTTTACTTCTTAATGGCATAAACTTTTGTAATAAGCCTACCAGAATCTTTCCTCTGGTAACCTTTCAGCAGAATGAGAATGTTTTTCAAATTGATAAGGAATGCTACAGAAATGAAAAGATCCCTCCCACCACCCCCTGCCCCAGTGGAGGTCTTAAGAGAGACTGAGATTTAAAAGAATTACTTGTGACTAGAAGACAGACTATGGTAGACTGATTATAAAACTGGCTTCAAGTCATCATCCCTTCCTGAATTCATGTCCTCTGCAATGTAACTTTGAATGTATTTCAGTGCATAGCTGGAGCCTGTTTTCCCAACTTTGAATCTAGGTTGGTCTTTGATTTGCTTTGGCCCAGAGATTCCACAAAAGTGATGGTGTGCCACTTCTGAGCTTAGACCTCATGAAGTCTTGCCAACTTCCACTCTCTCTGGGGATGCCAACTTAAGCCATGAGAGCAAGCCTTAATGGAATGCTGGATAATGAGAGACATATGGCCCAATCACTCATTACCCTACCTGACATTCAGACATATGAAAAGCTAGTCCATAGCTTACCCATCAGGTAACTACAGACATGTGAGCAAGCCCAGTGGAGCAAATTCTAGAGCAGACCATCTAGCAGACTATTATCTCATATAGAGTCATCAGAAGTAATAAATGTTTAATTTTTCAAGCTGCTGAGTTGTGTGTGTGGTGTTTGCTATTTGGTAATGTCTAACTGATACATCTTCAGTATATTCCCCATTATTTGGGAAACATTTCCAGAAAAAAAAAAAAGACACACATACAAAAAAAAAAAAATCCTTGTCCTGTCAGTTCTGTTTTCTCCATAAGTGCTAGCACATAGTGACTGTCTTTTTTGAAATAGGCCTAGGCTTGCATCCTCCTTCAAGCCACTGTTTTGCACTGCTCTCTCTCTTCCTCTCTCTATCCCTAAATCGCTGACTGTCCTTCTCCCATCAGTGTCTATGGATATGTCTATAGAGTGAGAAGGCAAATAGAAAACCAGCAGCTTTGTGCTTTCAAAATAATACAATATTGTCATTCTTCTAGTTTCCCTTCTCTTGATAGAGAGAGAAGAACAGAGTAAAAAATGACTATCTGGAGAATTCTTGGGAACTAGAAACCCAGAAACAGCATGCAAATGGCCTCTAGTACATAAAAAAATGGGTTGTTCTGCTTTTCTTTTGTATTTGTTTCTAACAGGAAAGCTGATAATGAACCTATAAAGACTCTGAAGCAATAGACAGCTCCAAATGTGTGTTATCCTCAATGCTGACAAGTTAGGCATTTGGACTATAGGGATTTGAGTACGGGGAGAAAACAATGACAATGTCTAACTATAGGAAGTTAGGTACTTGAGAGAGAGGCAGGGCTACATAAAGGAAAAAACATGAATTTGTTGCCTGGAATCAGAGTTGCTAGCTTTTAGTCTCCTTATACAACAAGGTCTCTTTCGACCCTATTGGTTGTATAATCTGGGATTGGTTACTTAACCTCTTTATCATAAAATAGTATATTTGGTATAGGTAAAACACAAGAATGTTGTGTAGATTAAATAAATCAATGTATGCGAAATGCCATGACAAACAGTGTTTCCCTTTTGCATTAATTGTCTGAGAAAGCCAATCTCTCGGACTCAGGGCTTCATATTATCCAGATAATTTCAAAGGAATGCTTCATTTCACTTGAGTCAAAATAAACCCAGACATCATTAGAGAAAGCTGCCATAATTTCTGTCCTATTTTCATCAATAAGCTTGTACTCAAAATCTGTGCTAGGAACAACTATGACATAGAAGAGGAAGCTGTCACTATTCTTGTAGAAACAATTTGTAAAAGACCCAAGACAGGAGATTGTTAAGTGGTAAATTTGTTAGTACAAATCACACTTTTTTGCTCAATTAGTTACTTTTTGCTACAGATATTTAAAGGAAGGGAAAACTAGAATCTGTCAGATCAGTCAGGAAGGTTATGGGAACTGGGTCTAGAGCTTGGTCTCAAAGAATGAAAGGTTGAGGGTAGGGCAGGAAAGACACTGGGACACAGTAAGCCAAGAAAAGATCATGTGTTGACATGGTACTAGGTGATTTACATGTATGTGGTGCCTAATTTAGTACTCAGAAAAACTAGAAGATTATTATACTTGTTTTACAGACATGAAAACATGGGTTCAAATGTTTAAAATGTTTACCAAAGTCACATAGTAAACACTTATCCTAGACAGGAAAGCAAGAGTTTATGTTCTTCTTTGAAGAACATACCTGTCTAGAGGCAAGGGTGAACATGTATTGTATCACAGTGAGGTGACCCATCCAGAAGAACAGAGAATGTGTGTTGAGAACCCAGGAGGTAATGCTAGATAGGGGGAAGGTAAAGCCATCATGGTCAGTGGTCTGAAAAGAGTCAGAGCACGTGAAAATGATTCCTTTGGAGATAATGATTCATTGGTGATTTTTCTCAATCTGTCACTAGAAGGAGATACAGTCAAGCATATATTTATCTAGGGAAAGGTCCTCATTTTCCCACTTTGTATAGGAAAAAATTATTTAAAAGCCTTGAATGTTAGTTTGGCCCCTAGTGTTTCTCACCATAACACAACCCAAATATGTGATGTTCTGAAATATCCATAGGAGTATCAGTGGGCCCATCTGCCGACCTGATACAGACACAACGAGCAATTTTCTTTTAGTCATTCTTGCCTGTACTCTTATAGAAGAGCAAACAGAAGGCCAAAGGGGAAATAGAGAAGAATTTTCATGCAGTCCATCAGATGCTGTTTTAAAGGCTCTTTACACTTTATCCTAATGGAACACATGCATGAAACTACCTCTCATTAGGATTTGAATGAGCTTCTTTTCTGTTACTTTGGGAACCTCAACTATGATGGAGAGCAGAATGTGACTTGCCTAGACAGACACTCCCAAGGGCCTCTGTCCTAACATGCACATGACGCTGAGAGCCTGAGAAGTCATGGTTGCTCCTGAACATGTTTTTTAAAATTTGTTAGTCCAAATGAGCCCTCGTTTGATGCTAATTCCAGTAGTATCTTTATAGAAGAGAGAGATGACTAGAGGAGGTTGGGTGGTAATATGGCTGTTCTAGTTTTTCTAATACTTCATCATTGGAAGAGCTAAAAGTACAGAAAATAAGATAAAATCCCCACTTTAGGGAACTATGTCTCCTTTATTTTCTGTGAAGAAGTCAAACCGGTATAGTGTCATTACATTTCATCATGCTTAGAATTTTATTCTCTAGTACCCTGTCATTCTCAATTAGTTACCCCAATTTTGTCTTCTTTATAATACTTATCACTACATGACTTTTTTTTATATGTATGTGCTTATCTAGTATATAAATGCCCAGCTAAAATATAAGTCTGATGATGGCAGAGGCTTCACTTGTCTTGTTTACTGTTCAATTCCCTGTACCTGGAAATAGTGCCTGGTAGCAAGGAAGTGCCAATAAATATTTGTTGAGTAAATAAAGCTGATTTTATTAATCATTTAATTTACATTTATGAACTTAACTATGGTCAGGCCCTGAGAAATAAAACAGAGCTCATAGCCTTGCTCTTCCAATTATAAAGAAGTATTAGGAAAGCTGCAAGAGACATATTCTCTACCCAGCCTTCTCAAGTTATATCTTTTTCTTCCATAAAGATAACCCTCCGGAATTGGCATCAAACAGGGACTCCTTGGGGCAAAAGATAAAGGTCCACAGGTCCCAGAAGTTGCCATACATGCACATACTCAGATATAACCTGAAAAGTACAATGATAGAGATGTATGTAGAAAATTATGGGCGTACAGAGAAGAGATTCCTAACCAGAGGAATCATCCAACCTTAGAGGACAAGTAGGATTTTGATTAGATCAGAAATCAGTTGCCCTATCTGCATTTTTCCTGTTTCTTGAGGGGGTTAAGGGCATAGGGACTAGTGAGGTAAGGACCAGAGATATGAGGAAACCAAAAATATATATTTTAGATCATAGAAATCCAAGAAGATTAAAAAGGCACATAGTGGGTCACCAAGCAAAGGTGCCAGAAGAAGATATTAAACACAGGATAGGAGCCCAGAAATCCAGATTTATGAGCACAGTAAGAACATAGAATGGTTGGGGTAAAATAAAACAGGCAAAGATATTGAATAGTTGTGTAGAGTGGGCACTAATGTTAGGGATTGATTTGACAAAGTCAGGGCTGGTTCAAACTAAGAGGATCTGGGTCAGAAAAGACTCAACTCATCTGTAGCTACACTTCCTTATTGTCCTAGGACCCTTAGCCAGGAGGGCTGAATTCTGCATCCTGTCTATCATCCTCAATACAGTTTACTTCTTTCATCCAATAGGAACTAATGAGAAGGAAGATGGGAGGGAAAAGAGAAATAAGATTGTAAAGAATATAAAGCAGAGTTGTCTCTTTACTTTCTTGGTGGTTTCTTTTGCTGTGCAGAAGCCTTTCAGTTTGATGAAACTCCATTTCTCTATCTTAGCTTTTATGGCATTCACTTTTGGAGACTTGGTTAAGAGTTTGTTGCTTACTCCAATGTGCATAAGGGTGTTTCCAACGTTTTCTTCTAGGATTCTTATAGTTTGAGGCTGTATGTTTAGGTCTTTGATTCATTTTGAGTTGATTTTTGCATGGTGATATGTAGGGGTCACATTTTATTCTTCTGCATATGGTCAGTCAGTTTTCCCAGCACCATTTGCTAAATATGGTCTCCTTTCTCCAGTGATTATTATTGGTGGCTTTGCAAAAACATGGAACTAACCCTACTGCCAACCCTACTGGACTGAATAAAGAAAATGTGGTACATATACATAATGGAGTATTACTCAGCCATAAAGAAGAATGAAATCATGAACTTGGCAGAAAATTCAATGGAGTTGGAGACCATCATACTAAGTGACATTTCACTGAAACAAAAAACTGAATACAGCATGTTCTCACTCATAAGTGGGACCTGAATATTGAACACATTAGCATAAAGGGGGATACATAGTTGCTGGGCACTGCCAGGGGAGGGAGGGATGGTAGAGGGTGGGGGATACATGAAAACACAAAGTATATCTGATTCACTACCAAGGGGAGTGAGGGCCAGCTAGAAGGCCAAATTTCACCTGCATGCAGGCTACTTTGTAGTTAATCATCACTTGTACCGCACATCTCTACAATAAAATAAAAATTTGTAAAAAGAATATGAAAGAGAGAGGGAAAACAATTTTTATAAAGAAACAAGGGCAAGGAAATGGAAAGTTGAAAACTGAAGAAAGAAACTTTCCAGTCTTTATTAGATTTGAGTGCTAGTGGTTATTTAAGTGGTCCCTTTGGATGGGTAGACATGTTCAGCATTTCACTTCTGCTTTGTTTATGCTTATAAACCATAAAGTCAAGCTCAGATTTCTGCTAGAAAAGCACTTTTAGAAAGCAGTGAGATCTTATCTTTCATTTTGTATAGATCAGTTTTGCAGCCTCTTGAAGTATTTATAGTTTTAATACATAACCATAAATGCCCCCTAAACAAGGAATATTGCACCTTTCGATTACTATTATTGCTTTATTGCTCATCACAGCCATAAATTAGCAACATCCTCCAGCATACTGAAAGAGCACTGAATTAAGTTACAACATGAATACACAAGAACCTATTAAAGTTTTTCTATTTCTTAGAAGTCTTTAGAGTTTTCTAGTGTACCCCATAAGTGTTTCAATTAAAGAACTATTTTCCTGCTCAGTGATAAACCTCTTGTTTGAGTAGGATTTCATATGAGGAGAGAAAAACAAGATTAAAAGAGGAAAAATGTAGTATAAAACATTAAAAATGAAATTGCTATAAAAAGGAAAGCAGGGGTTTAAATTATACATATTAAAGCTACTTAAATTGTTTAACTCTTTATTTTTGTTCTCCCAATTAATTTATAGTGACATCTTTGACATTTTTAATGGAGTTTTTGCCACAGGACCAATTATTGAAAAGGCATAACCAACAAGATGTAAATAATTATGCTGCTGATGATATGGTGCCTTGGAGATAAATATCACATAGAATATCATTATTATTACAAATTAAATATAACACAATGGAAAAAATTATTGGGAGCCAGGAGGTGTACATCTTGATTATAGCTCTACTAGCAACCTCTGTAAATAATTTACCTTTTCCGTTCTATGTTTCCTTAGGCACCATTGAGTTTATAAAATGTGAAGTATTCATTCATTTTAAATCAAGTATTATTTGTATCAAGTAACTGTTAGGCATTGTGGGATTTTTAAAGATTAAAAATTATATTGCTTACTCTCAAGGAGCTTATATTTTCTTTAGGGTAAGAATAACATACATTTGGATCTATAAAATGCAACGATAATGTTTCTGGTTAGTATGTAAAAAGTCACAAAAGACGAATATACTTTAATAAGAAGAACAAGCCAAATATGATACAGATACATAGCTTGTGTGTTAGGTGGGGGGGGGGGGAGGTTTAAACATACTATAGGGCTGAGAATGCAAAGAAACTTCCAGAAAATGATGATCAAAGGGCCACATAATAGCTCTCATCCCTGATAGATTGACGATCATGAGACTGCTACTCTTAATTATAAGAACAAAATTTGTGGGGTTTTCCTCCCAACCCAACAGAGAGACAAGGATACAAAAGCGGAACAACAGGCTAAATTTTAGAAGGTGGCAAGCTCTTTTTGAGAGAAAAGAAAACCATGACTGCTTTTATTACTGGTAGAGCAATGGGAGAGGATCTACAAGAAAGATCTCCTTCTGCTAAGAAGGAGAAAAAACTCAGACTTTTAGCAAATGTTTAACTGTTTCTCTTGAGCCTTCATTGAGTACAAGGGGAAACATTCCAAAGAACAAGGGTAGGACAGGAAAGCCACGAGAGGGCCTACATTTAGGCATACAAGGGCATTAACAAGAACAATGCTGAGCAATCTTAAGAACATTGTGGATAGGAAAGAAGATGTGATAAAAATCCCTCCAAGGCATCTGATCTTACACAATATATAAGATAGCTGCTCTCTATAGGCTAGCGTCAGGGCAGCTGAGTGGAAATAGATCTTCCAAGGTGCAGTGATCTAAGCATGGGATTGGAGAGCAAAGATAACTCTCTAGTCACCCAAAAATGCTATCAGCTTTCCTGAAAGGAAAGTTTTCTCATTGTTCAGAAAGGTAGCAGTTAAGCTTCAAAGCATAACATGAACTACAAAGTTTCTGGAGAGCTCAGATCCTAAGCCTTGCTAGAATTAAAGCCCTGGTTCTGCCCTCAAAATATCTGAATTTAGTGATAAACTAAATCTAAGTTTCCACAAAGGCCGGACTCAGCTCAGCTGGAGATTAAATTAATTTAATCCTCACAAACCACAATCTGACAGAAGAATAACATGCCCAATTTGAGGATAATAGTATTTATTTCCACCTCTATTGCTATTTTACATATAATTTCATTATATAATTTTTTAAAATGCACAAACAGGCAAGAAAATGAAACTCCCTTATCAAGAGAGAAATAGTCAATAGAAATAGACCTAGAGATTATATAGTTATTGGAATCACAGAAAGAAATTTTAAAATAAGTATAATAATGTATTAATGGATCTAAGAGAGAAGTTTGACATGCACTCAACAGATAAGAATTTTACGAGAGATATTAAAGTTATGAAAATAATCAAATCTGTCTTTAAGGGCTTCCTCTCTAGTGTTTAGTTAAGTAATGATCAAAATGTGTGCGAGAAAATTACCTAAGTGTATTTGTCAGGGTTTCCCAGAGAAGAAGCTAAGATCACCTGAAACAGGCAAAGGCACAAGTCTCTGGAACTTACACAGAGCCAAGACATGATTGTGTTCTTGCCATCCAAAGTGAAAAACACCCTTATAAATTGTAAGGTACCAGCAGACTACTCAGAAAGCTATTACCTCAGCAGTGGGAGAAAATTAACCTTAGACTAAAGGGCACTCTGGCCTCAACTAACAAACTTATAAATAAACCTTAAAATAATTTTTAAAAGTTACAAAACAAGCAATGATCAATAGCTGCCTCCGAGAAACAGGTCCTGTCCTTGGCTAGTGGATTAGAGGGTAAATTAAAGTGAACTGCTAGAAAAATATGACAAAGTTAAGCAATGTTAAAATGGCTACTCATTGGCTATATTGATTCCATGTTATGTACTTTCATCTCCCTCTTGTTATTTTAAAATATTCCTAAACTTTGGCTCCCCCTCTACCTTGGAGAGGTGAATCTTCTCTCCTCTTTCTCGTTTACTTTCTAAATAAACTATATTTTCTAATCTAAAAAAAAAGTTTTCCACTGAGCCTCAGCGGGACCAGGGGGTGAAGTTTTTTTAACTAGTGTTTCAAGGACAGAGTTTCAAAGATCTGCTTTTTGGTTTACTGGCAAAAAGGTTGAAACTTCACAGTTTCAGGTTAAGTATACAGACCACCCAGCAGCCACAGTGCCCTATGCTAAGGAAAAGGGTTTCTCCAGCTTAGTTGCCTGGGTCTCAGCCAGATATGTTGTAGCATCAAGTAGTTCATGAGACTCGTTGACCAAACCGTACCCCTCTGGGTGTCCCCCACAGTCACACCTGAACCTCAGCACCCCCTCTGAAGTCATTTGCGTCCTCTGCCTCTAGCTCACCCTTTCTGAATTGTTTTACTTGAAACCCTCTGTTGTTTAAAGGGCGTTCTGGGATATCTGGTGGAAGGCATTCATTTTATTTTGCAGTGAGAGTCTTCTTTGACTTTGTACTCATTTGGTTTGTTGTCCCTCTCTCCTGGAGCCCAGTTTAGTACTGTCTGCAACACAGGCAAGCTGTGTCGCTCTGAGGTTCTTCTGAAGCCTTGAATGTCCTCTCTTCTCCCTTATTCTTGTTCTGTACTCAGTACCGGTGACGTCATTTGCAGGGCCCTTTTGTTCACCAATTATTAAGCGTTTCAAGATGGCGACTGTAGAACATTAAGCCTAATGCAGGACCATTCCCCGTGTGTTTCCTAAGGGGAAAATGATGATACTTGTGTGGCACCTGGGGACACACAGCAGAGACTGCTTGTGGTCGGAGGAAGGAATGGATATTTTGGCACTCTGGTGACCCGCTGATGACTCAGTGAAGCCATGGCATCTACTGGGAAGCTCTGTTGAACCTTAGTATTTGGTCTTAAGTGTTAAGACTCTGTAGAGTCCCTACAGCTGCCGGGCTTGGTGGCTCAGCCTGTAATCCCGCACTTTAGGGGGCCGAGGTGAGTGAATTGCCTGAGCCCGTGGGTTTGAGACCCGCCTGGGCAACTTGGCGAGACCTCACCTCTACAATAATTCAAAAAATTAGCCGGGCGTGGTAGCATGCCTGTAGTTCCAGCTACTTGGAAGGTTGAGGCGGAAGGATCGCCGGAGCCCAGCAGGCCGAGGCTGCGGTGGCCGGGAGCGGACACCGCACTCCAGTCTGGGCGACGGAGTGAGACTCCAACTCAAAAAAAAAAAAAAAGACTCTGTAGAGTCCCTACAGTTAATAGATAATGGCTAGTTGGGAAGAAAGGAAGGTGGCGTGAGGGTCAGGCCCAAGTGACCCTCTAAGAACCAGGAGATGGGTAAAAGTTCTTTTTGACTTTCTTCTGTTCTGATCTATCCTAGGACAGACCTTTGGGTATAAATAGCTTTTTCCCAGTCAGGTTTTTGCTACTGACAAATTTTCTTCCTCTGGCCTTCTGCTGTGTTCTGTTACCCAGACCTCAGACTACTCAACTTTCAAAGCAAATTTAAATCCCCTTATAGATGGACTCTGAATTTCTTGGCGTGGGAGTGGGTTATGGGAGCAGTCTGTGCCCACCTGGGAATCTCCACATGCCGTTTTCCCTGAATCCGGTACCAGTGAGTCAGGACGCAGGGTGCACAGTGCTAGTTTCAAAGTGATTACGTATCATAAACTTAACATCGAATGAAAATGAAGCTTTTGATTTTGATGTTATCTTTAAAACGCCCTGTCCATTCGACCCATACTGCCACCTCTAATAGATAAAGTCTCTTATGAAACAGAGAAGAGTTGTTGACATCTAACTCCTTCATTAAATTAATAAGTACTGACCTCCTAATATTTAAGTGTTTACTATCTATTGCTGTAAAGTTTTGTATATTTTGTAAACTTTTTTTCCCAAATAGTAGATGTCTAAAAATCGTTGTACATCTGATTCTTTTATATTCCATTGTTCAGCACAAAGTGTGGTTTTTATTTAGAAT
>CAUYQG010049590.1:0-12507 GCA_963574415.1 Tarsius wallacei | reverse complement strand
ACCCGCCTGGGCAGGCGAGACCTCATCTCTACAATAAAGCAAAAAATCAGCCGGGCGTGGTAGCGCGCGCCTGTAGTTCCAGCTACTTGGAAGGCTGAGGCGGAAGGATCGCCAGAGCCCAGCAGGTCGAGGCTGCGGTGGCCAGGAGGGGCCACTGCACTCCAGTCTGGGCGACAGAGTGAGACTCCAACTCAAAAAAAAAAAAAAGAATTAAGTAAATCAGAATCAATAAACATAAGTAATCACTTACATTGCAAATTGATACTGCAAAGCCATTCAATAGAGGAGGAAGGCGTAATATACATAGTGAGAGGAGAGTAGTATACATAATACAACAATAAAATAAAAATACCATCTACTGCTCCCCTCACTTCCTGCCTCCATATACACAGAAAGAAGGGACATTAGCTTGGTACATTACTCGACTAGGTGAGTAATTTTAAAACATCCTTTTCAGCCGGGCTCGGTGGCTCAACCTGTAATCCCAGCACCTTGGGAGCCCTTGGAGAGTCCTCATCTCTACAATAAATTAAAAAAAAAAAAAAATTAGCCAGGCCTGGTAGCGCATGCCTGTAGTTCCGGCTACTTGGAAGGCTAAGGCGGAAGGATCGCCGGAGCCCAGCAGGTCGAGGCTGCAGTGGCCATGAGCGTGCCACTGCACTCCAGCCTGGGTGACAGAGTGAAACTCCAACTCAAAAAAACAAAAACAAAAACAAACATTCTTTTCTTTTCAATTAAAATGACATCTTAGGCTGGGTTCGGTGGCTCAGCCTGTAATCCTAGCACTTTGGAAGGCTGAAACAAGTGGATTGCCTGAGCCCGCGGGTTCGAGACCAGCCCAGGCAACTTGCGGGGACCTTGTCTCTACAATAAATTTTTAAAAAATGAGCCAGGCATGGTAGCACATGCCTGTAGTTCTGGCTACTTGGAAGGCTGAGGCCGAAGAATCATCAGAGCCCAGCAGGTCAACACTGGGGTGGCCATGAGTGTGTCACTGCATTCCAGCCTGGGCAACACAGTGAGAACTCCAGCTGAAAAAAAAAAAAAAAAAAAATGACATCCTAGATTCTATAGTAGAAGGAAAAAATAGAATCTATTTTTAAAAGACAAAATTTCAAACAATCCTGTGATAGTTCATTCTCTTGTGGTTTCATATTTACAGACTGGGGAGAGTTCATTAGAGCAATGTTTAAATAGAATATCATAAAATAGATACAGCATATTTAATTCCACACTTCAAAACTGTCATCTCAGTCTACATAGACAGTGGGGTTTTTTGGATACCATTACTAGAAAATCTAATAGAAAAGCTATTAGTAAGCAAGGTTTGCGTATTCTCTGTTTTTCCAGAACAAAGATTTTTTCCCCTCTTTTTCTTATAGAGAAGAAAAAAAAAAGTAGAGCATAAAACTAAAGCATATCCTGCCGGGCTCGGTGGCTCAGCCTGTAATCCCGCGCCTTGGGAGGCTGAGGTGAGTGGATTGCCTGAGCCCGCGGGTTCGAGACCCTCATGGGCAACTTGGTGAGACCTCATCTCTACAATAATCAAAAATTAGCCGGGCGTGGTAGCGCGCACCTGTAGTTCCAACTACCTGGAAGGCTGAGGCAGAAGGATCGCCAGAGCCCAGCAGGTCGAGGCTGCGGTGGCCGGAAGCGGCCACTGCACTCCAGTCTGGGCAACGGAGTGAGACGCCAACTCAAAAAAAAAAAAACAAAAAAAAAAAACTAAAGCATATCCTTTGATAACATGAGGGGTACTTCTCAGTATTCGTTTTATATTGTCTGGATTTCCAAATGCACCCTTATCATTTTTAGCAAGTGAAAATTGGGATGAAAAATAGAAATGAAATATGTAAACTTATATTTTAATGCGATGGTCTACTTTTCTGTTTGTAGTTATTAAAGTTTTTGTCTTTCTTCATTAAACATTTTATAAATCACCAAAAAAAAAAAAAAAGACAGAGAGAGAACCCCACACACTCCCTGTACCCTGACGCATCTGGTACCCTGAACGAGCATGACTGAACTGCATTGGAAGGGGCAGTCCAGAAGGGGCCAGAAGTGGAAGCCAGGCAGCCCAAGGACTGCATGTGCGGATGGGGTTCTTAAGGCCAAAAGACAGCCAAGAAAGTACTATGGGAGCTCAAACAAAAATGATACATGTAAGACAGAGATGTGGTCTTAGGAAAAAGCAGAAGCCTGGCTGTCAGAAGCAGGTGGAGAAGCCTGGCTGTCAGAAGCCGGTGGAGAAGCCTAGCTGTCAGCAGCAGGACCAGAACAGAGATTTATTAGAAATAGTAAGAATACTATTAACAGGCCAGGCATGGTGGCTCACACCTGTAATCCCAGGCATGGTAGGCCAAAGTGGGAGGATTGTTGAGCCTAGGAGTTCCAGACCAGCCTGGAACTAGTCTCTACAAAAAATAAAAAGGTAGCGGGTGCTTGTAATCCCAGCTTCTCAGGAGGCTGAGGGAGAAGGATTGCCTGAGCCCAGGAGTTGGAGGCTATGGTGAGCTGTGATCATGCCACTGCACTCCAGCATGGACAACAGAGTGAGACACCGACCCAAAAACAAAAAAAAGTCAGTCATTTTCTGGACATCCAATGAGTGCTAGGCATGGTGCTGAATGCCACACAGTTAGCCATATTCAACCTGATTAAAACAGCCCCTGGTTTAAACATGATTAAAACAACCCCCATTTTTATCATTAGGGAAATTAAGACTCTGAGAGTCCAAGATCATGGAGCTAGTAAGTATGGAGAATTAAAATCATTCAGGTCAGCATTTACTGAGTATCTTCTGTGTACTGGCTCTGTGCTAGGCACTGTGAAAACAGATTAACAGACATGTACAAGACACCCGGCTTTAGGAAGCTTACAATTAGGGGGAAGGGCAAACCCCAGTAAAGGGGTCATTTCTATCCTGTATGACAAGCACAAATATGAAGAAACCAGAGGGGGCCCCTCAGCTAGTGTCAGCACATGCCTTTCCCATGTTGACTCCTTCTTGCTTTCGAGTCAGGGGTCTCACTCTGTTTCCCAGGCTGGAGTGCAGTGGCACAATCATGGCTCACTGCAGCCTCGACTTCCTGGGCTCAGGCAATCCTTCCACCTCAATCTTCCAAGTAGCTAGGACTACAGGTGTGTGCCACCAAACCCAGCTAATCTTTTGATTTTTTTTTTTTTTTTTTTGTAAAGACAAGGTCTAAGAATGTTGTTCAAGCTGGTCTTAAACTCCTGGGATCAAGCAATCCTCCTGCTTTGGCCTCCCTAAGTGCTGGGATTATAGGCATGAGCCACCGGGCCTGGCCTACCCTGACTCTTTAGTTAAGGAGACTTCAGTTAGGGTTGCCTTGGGCTGCAAGGCTTGAACAAAGGAGGACTTAAATTATTTTCTCTCACATAAAAAGGAGTGGAAGTGGGTGGCCTGGCTGGCCTGGGGGTTCCACTCTCTCCTCCAAGACCCAGGCTACTTAAGCCCCTGCTCCCCTATTTTTAGGCCAAAGCTTTCAACATCAAAGTTGCCTCAAGGCCCAAGATGGAGGCCAGAACTCCGGCGATCACGTCCTCAATCCAGGCAAGAAGCAGGAATAAGGTTGAGGAGGAAAAGGGGCCTCTTTTCCCTGAGACTCTTAAAAAACTGTCCCTGGCATCTCCCTATAAACATCTGCTTGTATCTCATCTGTTGGAACTTGACCATCTACCCTGCCTAGGCTGCAAGAAACACTGGGAAATGTGACCTGTGAGCTGGATCCACAGCCACTCAAATAAAACTGGGTTTTTGTTACTGAGTGTCATAGTTAAGGAGTCCCCCACAAGAAAGATACGCTGGAGTCCTAACCCTCAGTACCTCAGAACATGCCCTTATTTGGAGATAGGGTCTTTATGGAGGTAATCAAGTTAAAATGAGGTCCTAAGGTGGGCCCTAATCTGATAGGCCTGGTGTCCTTCTTTTTCACTGAATAGGAAGTACTCATCTGTTGAGCTCAGGGCAGAGACATCTTTCAAAAAGTCCTTCTGTTCTGTTCCTCTTACCTTTTCTCCATATCTAGAGACATAGAGATGGAGTCTCACTATGTTGCTTAAACTCCTGGCCTTGAGCAATCCTCCTGCCTCGGCCTCCCAACTTCTTGGGATTATAGGCGTGAGCCACCATGCCCAGATGATGTCCTTATATAAAGGGGGAGATAGGACACAGAGACAGTCACACACAGAGGGAAGACAACGTGAAGACACACAAGGACAAGACAGCCATCTACATACAGGCCAAGGAGAGAGGCCTGGAGCAGACCCCTCCCTCAGAAGGAACCAGCCCTGCCAACACCTTGAGTTTGGCTGTCCAGCCTCCAGAACTGTGAGACGATACAATTCTGTTGCTTGAGCCAACCCATGTGGTACGGCAGCCTTCAGAAACAAATTCAGTAAGGAAAAGGAGGAAGTACACGCTGACAAGGAGTGGGCACCTGTGGGCAAGGCCAGAGCTGTGCACCACGCTCCCTCCCCTGCACTGCTGGCGGCAGGGCTGAGCCTGGGCCTGTAGGCGGCCTTGGCTGGAATGAACTTGTGGTGGGTTGCACAGGCAAGGGCCACGCCCAGGTCTCCCAGACCTCGGGGTCTGTTCCCACCCCCAGTGAGGTAACTAATGGCCTCCACTGGGATACCAAGGCTGTGGCTGGTGACTGTGAGGCTGGCAGCTCTCAGGGCCTCACCTTTCTGTCCCCTGGTTCCCATTCTCATGTCTTGTGTGCCCGTGAATCTGATCTGTCCAAGTGCCAGCTCCTCTAACAGTATATCTGTATTCTCTGAAAGGACGGAAGATGGAGTCAATATACCCAAACAGCAGCCATTTTAACATTGCCTAGATCTGTCATGTTTTTCGAGCAGTTCACTTTAATTTACCCTCTAATCATTAGCCAAGGACAGAACTGGTTTTTCAGAGGTAGCTATTGATAACTATCTTACGACCCCCTCCCCAGCTTGCTTGGTAAGCAAGTTAATCAAATCAGCCCTTTGTGACCTTCATGACACACACCCCATCAACATGGCCACAGTCATGTGACTGACCCATCCGTCTGCTGTCCATCATGTGACGTCAGTGCCTGTGCATATCTGTCCCCTTTGTGATGACGTGGAGCAAACCACCACCCAATCACCTTAACAACCTGCCCCACACCAAAGGGAAGGTTTAAAAGCATTCAACTTCAAGTAGACATTTGTCATTGTTTTGTTAAGCACTGGCCAGGCTATGTGTTTGTTGAGCTATGGCTGCCATGTTTTCTTAGCTTTGGCTCCCCTCCCCTACCTTGGGGAAGTGAATCTCCTCTCTCTCTGATGTACTTTCTAAATAAACTATATTTTATCATTTAACTTCTGTGCAATTCTTTGCATCTTTCACAAAGCACCAGACTGCAGACTAGGCATCCCCCCATCAGGCCTGACCTAACTTTTGGAGGTCCTTGCTGGGATTTTGACCTAACATTCTCCTCCTGCTGGGGGAGAATGCTTTTCTTAGAGTGGATGCTTGATAAGTGGTCGCCACACTCACACATGAGGCAAGTTTTGACTTGCCTTTGTCTTGCATCTTGGAGACCCTCAGTGTGAGAAATAAGAATAGTGATTTCTTTTCAAACTGGAGCCTAGCTTATCTTGGGTTCTCAAGATGGTGTCTAAATGCTGTGAGCTTCTCTCTTGTTGATTCACTCCTTGCTTCTGTGTGCTTCCTTTTCACAGGCTTTTTACTTTGGTGGGCTACACATTTAAACTTTTGGTGGAATCCAATCAGAATAGCAATCCTGTAAGCCAATTGGCAAACAGGACATGTAAATGACATAATTCTGTAAAACCAATCAACATGTAACATGTAGGTGCCGTACAGGAAAGAGTGAAAACTCCTGCAAGTCCCCAACCAATGGGAAACCAGGAGAGGGACTTGCGTTCTATCTAGGGCCGTAACTGCCTCTGTGCGCCCGCTCACCCAAGAGTCACCCGTTCTTGCAAGAACGAGATTAAAAGAGCGGCTTTACTCCCCCATCTCTGAGTCTCTGTGTTGTGCTTTAACGACAAAACTGAGGAGGGATTGACTCCATCTCCCACACCCAGTAAGAGGAGGATGGCTGCCGGGAGCTGAAAGCCCCTGAGAGTGGGGCACATTCTTCCTCTCTCCTGTCCAACCTCACCACAAAAAGGGCCAGACCCTCGATTCCCCGAAATGCAGCCAACGTTGGCTGTCATGCATAACAGACGTTATTGAAGGCCTGAGGCTAAAACAGGGCATTGGCTGAAAAATGAAACTTAAAACAGGCCACCAGGGCTCCGGAAGAGTGCTGACCAAGCCCGCTCCTGTCACCTCTCTCTGGAGCTTCCTAACCTATCTCCACGCTCCAGGGTCCCTTAGTCCTATCTCCAATTTTTCCATGTTCAGAGCGCGGGACTTCCACCCTACCCCTCTCCCCAACCCCAGGTAGAGAAAGCAGCCTTTAAAGAAGTACATGAACTACTTAAAAACCTCAGTCTTGGCTGGGCGCAGTGGCTCTTGCCTGTAATCCCAGCACTTTAGGAGGCTGAGGCAGGAGGATTGTTTGAGCCCAGGAATTCAAGACCGGCCTGGGCAACATGGTGAGATATTGTTTCTACAAAAAAATTTTAAAAACTAGCTGGGTGTGGTGGCGCACATCTGTAGTCCCAGCTATTCAGAAGGCTGAGGCAAGAGGATCACCTGAGTCCAGTAGTTGGAGGCTGCGGTAAGCTGTGATCATGCCACTGCACTCCAGCTTGAGCAACACAGTGAGACTTCGACTCAAAAACAAAAACAAAACAAAACAAAACAAATCCCTCAGTCTAACACAAAAGGCCACATAGTGCAGGATACCATTTATACAGAATCTTCAGAAGAGGCCGATCAATAGAGATAGACGTGGGTCACTGGTTGCCTGGGCCTGCAGAGGGGAGAAAGGAGGAATGACAACAGGTATGGAGCTTCTTTTGGGGTGAAGAAAATGTCCTACAGTTAGAGAGTGGCGAGGGCTGCAGAATTCTGTGAATACACTAAAAGCCTCCGAATCGTACACTTTAAGTGGGTGCATCCTAGGACATGTGCATTTTCTCAATGAAGCTGCTATTTTAACAAAATCTGTCTGTGTGTCTAGGAAGACACAGGGCCTCCCTAAGAATGGGGAGCATGCATTTGCTTTACTTTTACAATCACAAAGAAAGTCACCAGAGTTATTCCTGCCAGAACTAGGGAGATTCTGCCTCAGGAACAACTCGGTGCCTATTAGGAGAGCCAGACGTCATCTCCAGTGACAGGAGTGACCAGCTTCTTCAGGGTGGCAGGGTAGAAAACAGAGACCTCTGTGAAAGGACATAACGTGGAGTCCATATACCCAATGAGCAGCCATTTTAACACTGCCTAGACCTGTCATGTTTCTCTAGTAGTCCACTTTAATTTACCCTCTAATCACTAGCCAAGGACAGAACCGGTTTCTCAGAGGTAGCTATTGATTTACAACCCCCTCCCCAGCTTGTTTTGTACTAATCGGCTTTTCTTTTCTTTTCTTTTCTTTTTTTTGAGTTGGAGTCTCACTCTGTCTCCCAGACTGGAGTGCAGTGGCACTCCTGGCCACCGCAGCCTCGCCCTGCTGGGCTCCGTGATCCTTCCGCCTCAGCCTTCCAAGAAGCTGGAACTACAGGCACGCACTACCATGCCCGGCTAATTTTTGACTTATTGTAGAGATGAGGTCTCACCAAGTTGCCCAGGCGGGTCTCGAACCCGCAGGCTCAGACAATCCACTCACCTCAGCCTCCCAAAGTGCTGGGATTACAGGCTGAGCCACTGAACCCGGGCTTTTTTTTTAAATTGTGTGTTCATTATTATTTTTTTTGAATTGCAGTCTCACTCCATCACCCAGGCTGGAGTACAGTGGCAGGCTCATGGCCATCCCAGTGTTGACCTGCTGGACTCCGGCGATCCTTCCGCCTCAGCCTTTCAAGTAGCTGGGACTACAGTGCACGCTACCATGCCAGCTAATTTTTTATTTATTGTAGAGATGAGGTCTTGCCAAGTTGCCCGGGTGGGTCTTGAACCTGCAGGCTCAGGCCATCCACTCACCTCAGTCTCCCAAAGTGCTGGGATTACAGGCTGAGCCACCGAGCCCAGCCAAGCTTTTCTATTTCAAGTATGTGCCACCACCCATAAGACAGAAGTTAACTTAATCAGCCCTTCATGACCTTCATGACACAGACAGACCCTGTCACCATGGCAGCAGTCATGAGACTGGCCCACCCATCTGCCTGCCGTCCATCACCTGACGTCAGTACCTATGCATACCTGCCTTCTGTGATGATGTGGAGCAGACCACCACCCAACCACCTTAACAGACTTCAAAGGGAAGGGTTAAAAAGCATTCAACTTCAAACAGCAACTACCATTGCTTTGTTAAACTCTGGTGTGTTCATGTGGCTTTCTGTGCTGTGCCCGCCATGTTTCCCAGCTTTGGCCCCTCCCCTATCTTGGGGAGGTGAACCTCCTCTCTCTCTCTCTGTCTAGTTTACTTTCTAAATAAACTATGTTTTCCAATCTAACTTCCATGCAATTCTTTGCATCTTTCACACAGCACAGGATCACACAAACACTCCCGCAGGGCCTGACCTAACATTTGGAGTTCCCGCTGGGATATTTTTTAACTTAACACTCTGCCATATACACTAGCACCCATTGGGCATCCAATCTGTATTTGATGAATGAAGGAATGAGGAAATATATGAAGGCCCTGATACAGGGACCTGCTTACGTCTGCCCATATTGCCACAGCCCCTAGAGAAGGACACGGCAAGGGTTTAAGTGCTCCTGCACATACCTGAGCACATTACCGAGAGTCCCCTTGTCTTCTATGCACTCCCAGTAAGTAGCTTCAGGGGATCCTTGACTTCCCTGCAGACTACACCCAAAGATGTTAATCCCTATTTATTCCTTTGCTTAATAGTCATAGGTTTGTACAATATAGTATCAATGTAATTGTTAAGTCTTGTGATTTGCACAACTTTTGCAATGCATGATGTCTTAGGCCTTGTAAACTTCCTTTAATCTAAATGTCACTATCTAAATGTAAAATGCAGCTGCAACTTAAGTTCTATTCAATGACCTGCTGGTCATGTGGTTATCATATAGGTGCTGACATCTGTGGACTGTAAAAGTCCAAAAGAACCATTTTAGAAAGACCTCAAGTCCAGCTCTGCTCCCTGGATTCGAACTCAGAAATCAACTTTCTACCAGTTTTCTGTCCCTTTGATTTATTGGTATCAAGGGGAGCAGCCCCGAGCGTTACTTGGACCATAACAGTTTGTCTGGAACCCAGTGACCTGGGGGGTAGGAAGTAGCAGGCAATGCCCAGAAACAACCCAGCACACGGAGAGGTACCAGAGCGCGCTGGTTTGAAAACCACTTTGGAATCTTGGCTTAGGGGTACGTGCCCTTGGGGAGCCCCTGTGAGCGACTCCAGGGGTTATCTGTTAAGTCAACCCATTTAGGGTCGTGAGGAGAAGGTGACATAACAAGTAGGAGGTGCCTGTACTGTGTCTGGTGCATGGTGGGTCCACACAAATGCTATTTCCCCGGCTGGGTGCAGAGGCTCATGGCTGTAATCCTGGCACTTTGGGAGGCTAAGGCAGGAGGATTGCTTAAGCCAGGAGTTTGAGGCCAACCTAGGCAACACACTGAGACCTTGTCTCTACAGAAATAAAAATTAGCTGGGCACGGTGGTGCACACCTATAGTCCCAGCTCCTCAGGAGGCTGAAGTGGAAGGATCGCCTGAGCCCAGGAGGTCAAGGCTGTAGTAAGATGTGATGGTGCCACCGTACTCCAGCCTGAGTGATAGAATGAGACCCCAACTCAAAAAAACCCGAAAAACAAACAAGTACTGTTTCAACACCTGAGGCTGGCCCCACCTACCTTCCACCTCATTCCTGGAACCTGGCTGGATTTCCCTACCTCCGACTCAGGTCCACTGTGTACTCAGTCTTTCCAAACCCCAGCTTCGCATGGGGGAGGCAGAACACAGTGGGAGTTAAGAGGCGAGATCCGCACGATTGGATGGAAGGTGCTTACCTCCAGTGTCAGTCTCTGTAAAATGAGGCTACCATCCATCAGAGGTTCCTTGGGTGACTGAGAAGTCGCATGAGTGAAGCTCTGTGAGGTCCACAGCCAGCTCCAGTGACAGGCCACAGGCAGAGGTTGTGCCCTTCTTCCTGGCATATCCTTAGCACCTACTGTGTGCCTTGTGACCTTGAAATTAACCACGGAGTCCATTTCAAGCCTGCATATTTCCTCTCCTGCACCAGATTGACAGCATCCCAAAGGCAGGCCCAAGTCTCTGATGGCCAGTGACGGTTTGCACAGGGCCGACCTGTGGCCTGATTCCCCTGGCCTCCCGGATCCAGTTGGAAGAGAGGGTGGCACGTTCTGTCTGTGGAATTCCTTGACTTGGCCCTTGTGTCCCCTACAGCAGTTTTCACTCAGTTGTCCTTAACCTGAAACCCATAGGCCCTAGAGGTCCCCAAACTATATGCTAAATGTGTGTGTATGTGTGGGTGATACTACACATTTGGGAAGAGAAATTCCTCACCTTTCATCAGATGCTCAGAAGGGTCCACCTTTGCTTCCCTTCTCTGCTTTATTATTCTTATTTTTCTTTTTTGAGTTGGAGTCTCACTCTATCGCCCAGGCTGGAGTGCAGTGGCATGCTCACGGCCGCCGCAGCCTCGACCTGCTGGGCTCGGGTAATCCCTCTGCCTCAGCCTTCCAAGTAGCTGGAACCATAGGCATGCACTACCACACCTGGCTAATTTTTGATTTATTGTCGAGACGAGGTCTTGCCAAGTTGCCCAGGCTGGTCTTGAACCCCTGGTCTCAGGCAATCCTCTGGCCTCAGCCTCCCAAAGTGCTGGGATTACTGGTGTGAGCCACCGTGCCTGGCTTCTGATTAATTTTCTTCAAAGCACTTCACTCGCTCTGAAATTCAACGTCCTTGCTTGTTGTCTTGTCTCCACCACTAGAAAGTAAACTCAGGAGGCTACCGAGTGAGGGCCATCTGCGGGGGGCTTATTTCCCCTTATTTGTTCATAATCCAGTGACCTAGAGTTTGGTCATGGCCCAGAGCTTAACACTTAGTAGATCTCAATATCTTCTGAGTGAATGAATGAGTAAATGAGGTACTTTGACCCAAAGGGTAAGGGCTAACAGTCCTGCCCTGCAATGGGGTCTGGGCAAGTCCTGGACAGTCTGTGGGGTCCTCTTCACAGGGCAGCATCTGGGCTGGAGGTCAGCTGGAGCAGAGACTAGCACTCTCGGATTAAGGGTTTGGTCAGGGGAGGGGCTCAGAGAGCCCAGACTGGATCTACAGAGTTCAAGGGCCTCCAAGGACAGCCTATTCATCCCAGTGTCTTCCAGAGAGGGCAGAGCAGGGGCCTCTGCTCCATTTTCTTTCTTTTTTGAGTCGGAGTCTCACTCTATCGCCCAGACTGGAGTGCAGTGGCACGCTCCCGGCCACCGCAGCCTCAACCTGCTGGGCTCCGGCGATCCTTCCACCTCAGCCTTCCAAGTAGCTGGAACTACAGGTATGTGCCACCATGCCCAGCTAATTTTTTAATTTATTGTAGAGATGAGGTCTCACCAAGTCTCCCAGGCTGGTCTTGAACCGTGGGCTCAGGCAATCCTCTCACCTCAGCCTCCCAAAGTACTGGGATTATAGGCGAGAACCACTGCGTCCGGCCTGCTTCATTTTCTATTGCTGCTGTAACGTGCTATCCCAAACCTCAGTGGCTTAATACAACTTTGCCATATCTCATGCATTTGTGGTCAGGCATTCAGGCCCTACTGGGCCATGTGATTATTCTTCCCCACATGGCACTGACTGAGGTCACCTGATGGTAGACAGGCTGGTCTGGAGGGTCCCAGACAGCTTCCCGGTTTGGTGGGACTGCTGCAAGGGGCTCCGTGAGACCTGCCTGCTGGATTGCACGTCTGGTCTCTCCAGCGTGGCGGCTCAGGGCTCCCAGAGGCTATTCCAGAAGACCAAGGTTGCTTTGGACCTGGCCTTGGACATCATGTAGCATCGTTTCCATCACATCTTACCGGCCAGCCCAGAGTCAAGAGAAAAGAAGAAAGCAGCATGAAAACCTCTGGGGTGGAAATGGAGGCATCTTTGGAGACAAGCCACCACAGCCTCTGTTCGGCTGGGCTCGGGGACAAAGCCTGAAGACAGGGACACTGGGTGGGCTGGGAAAAGCCCAAGAGCTTTCCTCAGAATAAGAACCAAGCCGGGCTTGGTGGCTCAGCCTGTAATCCCGCGCCTTTGGGAGGCTGAGGTGAGTGGATTGCCTGAGCCCGTGGGTTCGAGACCTGCCTAGGCAACTTGGCGAGACCTCATCTCTACAATAAATCAAAAAATCAGCCAGGTGTGGTAGCGCACGCCTGTAGTTCCAGCAACTCAGAAGGCTGAGGCGGAAGGATC
>CAUYQG010049586.1:0-10325 GCA_963574415.1 Tarsius wallacei | reverse complement strand
GAAAGGGAAGACTGCATTTCAGGTGGCATGTTATCAAACATTCTCTCAGGGAAACTGGGAGCTGGTTTAAAACACTCATCTGAGTTATCCCATCCAATGGGCAAGGGGATTTCTGTCCGTCAGTACTTGGTGGCTGCTTCTTGGTGCTTCCAGCCTATCATGCTGGTGACAGAGCAGGCTCTAGTGATGAAGGGTTCTCCTCAGGCAAAGACACTGACAGTTGGAAGGCAAGCCTGGTACACTGAGGGGCTAGGGTGCAAGAGGATGGAGCAGAGCACCAATGGGAACTGCCAAGGCAGTGATTCCAGGTGAAGATAGGAAAATGGTTGGATTTTATATGTGATTTATGAGTATGAATGGGGCGCTATAGGCTATACTCTCTCTAGCCCAAGATAATGTAGGAATGTGTAAGGGCTTTTCAGAGCTCATTACAGTCTGTGTACCTTCCTGCTAAGCATCCTTGCCCTTTGGTGCCAGGAAGGGAAGAGATAAAGGTGTCTGGGGGCTGTCGAAGAAGTGATGGACAAGCAAATATCTAGAGAGAAAGGGATAGATTATCTAGAGAGCTGTGAGCTGTGGCTCCACAGTCTGAAGGGAGAAAATGTGTTTGTTGATGAGAAATAATTTACTTTTTCATCTTGTATTGTAATAAGCTGAAGTACAAAATAATGTCACCAAATAGATGTTTAGCAACATACTAAATATGAATCCCTTGGCTTTAGGTTAAAAATTACAAGTGTAGAACTAAGAGCTTTGTGATCGTCTGGAGGTATTTCCTTAGTATTCTGCTTTGTTTCTTCTTAATAGAGATAGTAGTATAATTAATAGGTTTTGTGGTATTACTCTGTTGGGTGTGGCAGAAGAAGTTTGCTGATCTTTTTTCTTTTCTTTTTTTTTTTAAGTCTTTGCAGGTACCTTGTTATTAGGTAACAATATTTTGTGAATCCCCTTTGGATATTAAAATAAAAGTCAACCATTTGGTTTATTTATCGGTAATTATTTTTAGATTTTTAAAAAAATAAAATTGCTTCTTCCTGCTTAAGAATTTGAACATAGTATTTTAATATATACCTATCTATACTTTTGATTTGTATAGATATGCAGTCTTTAAATATTTATCTAATATGTATTTGCTGAAGTTCATCCTTGACTTACTATTTCAGAATATTCTTTTCTAATTCTACCCATCTGTAGCTTGGCATAATTTTTTTCTGCAATGATAGGTATGTGTTTATCTTAAAGTGGGTGGCTTATATTGGGAGCCAGGTTTCCCACTGTTGGAGTGGGAAGTTAGGAAAAAGCAAGGCTAAAGCTATCCATGTGGTACTAGATTAGAATTGGAGACATTAATAGGAGCTCATGTTTAGCTGTATATACATTGGGATGGACATATAGAAAGACTTATAGATTAGGTATATATGCGAGCTAGTGTACATACACATATTTCCTTGCTCTGTCAGCTGTGAGGGCCAGGAAGCAAGGATACCACAGCAGCAGTGAGCATGCCCACTGCACAGATCTTGGTTTCTAATACCATCGTCCAACAAAAGGAACCAGCGCTTCTTGGAGAAATGGCTGATTCTAGGGCTGGGGCTGGAATATACAAGATGAACCTGGAGCATAATGTTTGTATCATGTGCCAGGAAGCAAGGAAGTCCCCTGCCAAAAAAATATAGAAAAAGATGGGTGGGAAGGGGGAGGGAGGGAGGAGAATGGAAAAGGAAAATGGAAAAACATAAACAGAATTGGGGTATGACAGAGGGATATAGGAGCCAACTGAAAGAGCTCCCAGTGGCCAAAGCTGGAACAATTTAAGCAAGAACATAAAAAATGTAGTATTAGATTAACCTAAAATACAAAAAAATCCATGAGTCCATACTGATAATGGGAAGAATAGATAAATCTCCTGTGCAGAGGAATTTCAAATAATTTATACTGATATTTTCTCCTCAAGGAAATGCAGCATAACTCCCTTTATTTTCAGTGTGGGCTACTTTTAATGACTTGCTTCCAAAGAAGAAAAGGGGCTTGGAGGGAGAGTAACTTTGCATTGGAGAGATCCAACAAACGCTACCTCAGCCAAGTGATCAAGGTCACCATCAACAATACAATGTTGATAGCATGTGACCTAGATATGAAATGACAAGGGTGGCGCTTTATCTCTGTAGTCTTCCTCCCTAAAACTCATAATCTCAGTTAAATTGTGAGAAGAACATCGGACAAACTCCAATTGAAGGTCATTCTACAAAATACTTGACCAAATGTGTTAGTTTCCTTTTCATTGCTATAATGAAATATCTGAGGCTAGATAATTTAAAAGGAAAAAAGATTTATTTGGCTCACAGTTCTGCAGAGTGCTGGCACCTGCTCGGCTTCTGGTGAGGCCTCAGGAGGTTAAGAGAGGAGGAGGTGGTGCCAGACTCTTGAAAACAATCAGTTCTCTCCTTAACTAATAGAGCGAGAACTCACTCCTTACCATAAGAACAGCACCAAGCCACTCATGAGGGACCCACCCCATGACCCAATCACTTCCCACTATGCCCGCCTCCAACACTGGGGATCATATTTCAACATGAGGTTTGGAAGAGACAACAATCCAAATGATGTCACCAGTATTCCTCAAAATTGTCAAGGACATCCAAAAGCAAGGAAAGTCTGAGAAACTCTCACAGTTAAGAGGCGCTTAAGGAAACATCATGACTCAGTGTAATGTGATATCCTGGATGGAAACCTAGAACAGAAAAAGGATATTAGATAAAGATTAAGGAATAAAGTATGGACTTTAGTTAGTGCTTTAGGAAAAAGTCTCCCTAACCATGTTTTCCCCTCTGCTGTCACACCACCACAAAAATCATCAACACAGAATAAGACTTCTGTGACCAAATGTGGGGGTTTCTTCTTACCAAGCAGAGGACTGGGCATCCTCTAATTCAATACCAGCACTACCTACCTGAAGATAGTTCCATATTCCCACATGGTGAGGGCTCAGTCCCAAAGACTGTCCCTTCTCCCAGACACCAGTCACAAGTCCGGATGTCTGGAACTTCTGACGGACTGGCTTTAATTTGGGGTTCCAATGACCGTCTTTGGGTTTGATTAATTTTGTGAGAGCATCTCAAAGAACTCAGGGAAACCCTTAAGTTTACTTGTTTATTATAAAGGACATTGCAAAGGATACAGATGAAGTGATGTGTAGGGCATGGTATAAGGGAAAGGGCATGGAGTTGCCATACCCTACCTGGGTGTTCCACCCTCCAGGAACCTCCATGTGTTCAGCTATTCAGAAGCTCCCCAAACCTAGACCTCTTGGGTTTTTATGGAAGCTTCATGGCCTCAGCAATATTTCCCCAGAACATAGGGCAAGACCCTCACAATTGGGGGGGTGCGGGGGGGTCATTAGAGTTCTGCCTTGGGGCAGTTTAAAGGAGAGCAAGAGAAGATAAGAGAGATTCTGTTTCTAAGGCTTGCTCCTAAGGCCTAACACACCCAATATTATATTAAAAGACTGTTACAAGGCTATGGAAATTAAGAACCAGGAATGGTAGGTGAAACCAATATCTCTATTATAACACTACAGTTAGTAATAATTTATTAATATTTCTTCATTGGTTGTAACTAATGTGTCATACTAATGTAGCATTTAACAATAGAGGAAATGGTGTAGCATGGAAACTTTCTGTTCTATCTTTGTAAATACAAACTTTTCTAGAAATATAAAAATATTCTAAAACAAAACTTTTTGTTTTTGAGCTGGGGAGGTCTCACTCTGTCACCCAGGCTGGAGTGCAGTGGCACAATCACAGCTCACTACAGCTATGACCTCCTAGGCTCAGGCAATCCTTCTACCTCAGCTTCCCGAGTAGATGGGATTATACTACACCTGGCTAATTTTTAAAAATTCTGTAAAGACCAGGTCTTGCTATGTTGCCTAGGCTGGTCCTGAACTCCTAGGCTTAAGCAATTCTCTTGCCTTGGCCTCCCAAAGTGCTGAAGTTTCAGGTGTGAGCCACCACACCTAGCTAAAAGTTTATTTTTAAAAAAGAACATTATAACATTAAAATAAAGGGGAATATTGGTATGAAAATATCCAAAGAATGTACTGAATATTGGAAAACCAAAGTCATCAAGACTCTGTTTTCTTCAGTGGAAAATTGGGCACTGCTTTTAGATTCTAATAGATTTAGTTATTGAACTGTTATTTTTAAAAACCTTTCATTTAATACTACATGTTACCTTTAGTTGTATAAATTAGCAAAACCCCTGTTTTATTATATTCTATAAGATGCTTCATTGTTTTATACTTCATTAAAATTTATCCATAAATGTAGCATGAGAAAAGAATGATATTTTCTTCTTTGTTGCTTTATTTTTAAAAAATTTTCTTTACTTTCTTTGCTACTATTTTTACTTCCTACAGAGTGGTTTCACCTCACAGAAGATGTGACCCAGGCTTTATAATTCATCATAAGACAAAACATGCACAACTTATAATACATCTTATCCTCTTCAGTTACCATATTTTTGCTAGTGAATATATGCTTGTAAAAGTGATTTGAATAGTGAATCTCCAAGAACAGTGCGAAAATACAAATAACTTTATCTGTTCTCCAGTACTCATTGCCAAATGATGATATTTGCTGTTAAATAATAAGGTTTTCTTTTACTCTCAGGCAGTTCATGGTGACACCCTTTGGGATTTTTACTTTTATGCATTTTCATTGGGCAATCTGATGATAATAGATAATCTTTATAATAGCTTTGTTTTTGTTTTATAATAAAGTATTGATTCTTCATCATTCTAAGTCAATCTAGGTAGCAAATATTTTTGTTTATTTTTACCAAATTTATGAACTCTCATGACAGTGATCCTCTGTAAAATTACTTTTTAAGCTTATCAATGTCCTGTATCAGGAGAGTCTTAAAATTCCTAAGCTGATTTACTTGTGTATTTTTTTTATTTATTTTTGAGTTGGAGTCTTACTCTATCCCCAAGGCTGGAGTGCAGTGGCATGCTCATGGCCACTGCAGCCTCAACCTGCTGGGCTCAGGTGATCCTTCCGCCTCAACTTTCCAAGTAGCTGGAACCACAGGTGTGTGCCACCACACCTGGCTAATTTTTTAAAAAAATTTATTGTAGAGGTGAGGTCTCACTAAGTTGCCAAGGCTGGTATCAAACCCTTGTGCTCAGGCAATCCTCTCACCCCCGCCTCCTAAAGTGCTGGGATTATAGGCTTGAGCCACTGCGCCCTGCTTACCTGTGTATTTAAATGCTTATAGAAATTGGCAGTTCCTTCTAGATTCCATACATATGTCATAGCATATAGCAGTGTTTGAGCATCACTTAAGGTTTTGGTGTGATAGGTATAGTGTTGGCCTGACATGGTAATACTTGTATAAGGTTGAGTTTTTTAAAAGTATAATTCTCTTTTTAATTTTTCAGACATTTTGTAAACTTTATAGAATTCTTGTCCCATATGTTTCTGTGTATATTTGACTTGATTCATAAAACTGAGATATAATTTTTACTGGTTAACAATTAAGTTTTTTATTTTTCAAAAAAGGAATAGTGAAGAGTATACTTTTCAAACTGTTTTGAGAAGAATAAGCATGAGACCTTGAAGTAACTACTAGTTCCTTCTAAATGTTAGACATGCTATCAGTAATTATTTTGGAATAACACTCCCACACCCCCAAATGTGGATAGCCAGTTAGGAGCTTTCTATAATTTCTTTAAAAAAAAAAAAAAAAATCAATCATTTTGGCTTTGTTCTGGGTGAAGTAAATTGGATGGAACAAAAGTGATATAATTTATAAAGTCATGTTATTGGAATTTTGTATTTTTAGTTACTTGATCAAGATGTTGTTAGTTACAGTCATCTTGGAAATTCACATTGGCTTTTTTTCCTCTCATTTCTTACTACCTTTGCTTTTATTTCGGAGGAATAGGCCGAGCTCGGTGGCTCATCCTGTAATTCCAACACTTTGGGAGGCTGAGGTGAGAGGATTGCCTGAGCCTGCGGGTTTGAGACCAGCCCTGGCAACTTGACGAGACCTCACCTCTACAATAAATCAAAAATTAGCCGGGTGTGGTAGAGTGTACCTGTACTTGTGGCTACTTGGAAGGCTGAGGCAGAATGATCACCAAAGCCCAGCAGGTCAACACTGGGGTGGCTGTGAGCATGCCACTGCACTCTAGCCTGGGCAACAGAATGAAATTCCAACTAAAAAAAAAAATCAAACAAAGATTATGAGGTCTCCTTGGAGACATTTGTGTGAGGATACAATGCAAACATTGTCAAGTTAGAAATTTTGTTGAGAAGTTACTAAATTTAGTAACTTCGTATCATAGATAAGGAAATGGAGATCTAGAGAGCTGATGTGGCTTATGTAAAGTGATTCAGTAAGTAGGATTGAAGCCAATAATTCTCAGTTCAGATTTTTCTCCATTTTAATGTGAGTTGAGTCAGATTTTTGGTCTGGCTATGTCTTAAGCTTTTTCTCCATTTTAATATGAGTTGAGTCAGATTTTTTGGTCTGGCTATGTCATTGCTTCTTTCACTAGCAAGAATTTAATAGAATTATTGAAAATGTCAGTTAGGCATAGACTATGTATTCTGGTTTCCTTGGGACAAGCTGATTTCCATTTCTTATTCTGACATATTTTCCTTTTCATTTTAAAAAAATTTGAATTTAGGGGGTACATATGCAAGTTTGTTACATGAGTATATCGCATGATGGTGAGGTTTGGGCTTCTGTCGAACCTGTCACCCAAATAGTGAACATGGTACCCAGTAGGTAGGTTTTTAAACCCTTGTTCCCCTTTCTCCATCTCACCTTTAGAAGTCCTCAGTATCTGTTGTTCTTAACTTTATGTCCATTTACACTCAGTGTTTAGCTCTTACTTATTAGTGAGAACATGCAATATTTGGTTTTCTGTTTCTGGGTTAATTCACTTAGGATAATGGCCTCTAGTTGCATCCATGTTGCTGCAAAAGACATGATTTCACTCTTTTTTATGGCTATGTAATAGTCTATGGTACACACACACACACACACACACACACATATACACACACAACAGGATTTTTGGGTTGAGTGGTAATTCTGTTTTTAGCTCTTTGAAACAATCTCCAAACTTCTTTCTACAGGGGCACGCTATATCACTCCCTGAAGTATCTGGGTTTACATGATTGTGTGGGCCTCTTGTTAGACAGGCCTGCAGTGTTAATGTGCATGTCTTCTCTGTTCTCTTTACTCCCACACAAATACATTCTGAAACATGGATACAAACTAATTGCTGATTGTGCTTAGTCCTATTGATTTTGCCATATAAGTGGTACACATTATTCTTGTATCTCAGAGGAATTCAAGCATTAAAACATCATAAGTTTCATATGTAGAGGCTTTATTTTGCAGAAGCCAAGTGTAGAAGCTTTTGAGATTTCATCAGTATATGGCTTTAGTAGGTTTCTGTTGCCCTAGTAAGCATATTTTATTACAGCCATTTATAACCTGTTATTATATTACAAGTAATAGTACAAATAAAAAATTAAAAACACATTATTAGAGCATTGTTAAATGCTTGGGGTAAATATAGTTTTGGAAGGATAATTCTTGTAATTTATTCTAACCTTTTATTTCATATGAGAATTGAGTCACAGGGAGGCTAAGTGTATGATGCCTAAAATTTAGTCACGTAAGTTGGTTTTAGAATTCTTGTCCTCCTGGAACAGATCATAAGACTGGAATTTTCTGGTCTGAACTTTGACTTGATATTGAGTTTCTTTGGTTTGAGTGGTTGGGATTGGCATCCTATGTGTGCACAGTTGAAAGTGCATTCCCAGAACGAGTAACTGAGTAGATTACTTAGAAATTGGCAGAAGATAGTCATGCCAGTCTCATCACCAGCTTCATACTCAATCCCTCAGTTCCTGTTCTCAAAGAAACTTGTAATCACATTAAAGCTTCATAAGTGGTAGAGAAAATTTTCATCTTTGGGATGTCGCTTGTCTTTTACTTTGTTTTTCTTTATGGGACTGAGTATTGTAACCTAGTTCTATGATCTTTTATCTTTTAGTATTTGATTTTTATTTGTATTAGTCACTTATACTGCTGATAGTTGAAAGAATAAGAGCATCATGATTTTGTACCTCTGCCCACTTAACTTGAGAGCTTGATTCAGCATCTAGTTGTAGCAGTGAATATTTTGCTAATTAAAACATTTTTTCTTTACATTAGTCTCTCAGAGTTGATATCTTCTCTTGCTTAAGTTTGTAAATTAAATGTAAGCGCAAATATTTATTTCTACTTTGAATACTTTGAACTTAAATTTTTCCAGAGATCCAAAAGAACTCTAATATTTGGAATTAACCTAGTGTTCTTGTGTTTTTCTTTCTTAAGCAAAATACACACAGCACTTTTTTTGACTTAAATAGAATTTAAAGTGATTGACCTAAAAGGAATGCCCCTCTCCTCCCCCTTCCTTCTCCTCCTCCTCCTCCTCCTCCTCCTCCTCCTCCTCCTCCTCCTCCTCCTTCTCCTTTTCTCCCTCTGCTTTAATACAGTGTTTCCTAACCCTTTTCCTCAGTACACATAGAAAATGATAGTATTTCTGTGGCATGCCAAGATAAAGAGATGATGCTAGGGGCCAGAGGTGCCTGCCATGGGCATTAGCACACTAGGTCTCACCAGGCCTAGGGATTGATGCCTAATGTACCTCCAACCATGGGTGAGGGGGAGAGCATACCAGCTAGGAAGCTTTGCCATACTAATACACCTTTAAACAGTTGATTAGGTGGAAAATACATAGGTAAATAGACTCATCATGCTCCTTGAGTAGAAAAGATAATAATAGCATTTTAAGCATTCCCTGTTTCTGGGTTGGTAAGGTTGTGATAGAGTCAGCTGAAAGAGAAGTGACTTAATCTCATGATCCTAATAAATGGTAAAGCCAGTTTTCCTGAATTCAGGTATAATTTCTCCTGTTTGATTTTGCTGTTCTTCAAATCCTCAGAAGGCACTGAAGTGCTTTTTTGAACTAGAATTAAAAGAACCGATGAAATATTAAAAGTGACAAGTTTATGAGTTTCCCTACTCCACTATTTTCATATAACTGCAGAACCTTAGGGTATAAAGCACATAATGAAAAAAAAATTCAGTTCAGTGCTATATTTAAGAGTAGAATGTATCGTGTTTTTTTTTTTTGGTTTGTTTTTTTTTTGAGTTGGAGTCTCACTCTGTCGCCCAGACTGGAGTGCAGTGGCCACTCCTGGCTACCGCAGCTTCGACTTGCTGGGCCTTAGCTTTCCAAGTATCTGGAATTACAGGCATGCGCTACCATGCCTGGCTAATTTTTGTTTGTTTGTTTTATTGTAGAGATGAGGTCTTACCAAGTTGCCCAGGCGGGTCTTGAACCCGCGGGCTCAGGCAATCCACTCACCTCAGCCTCCCAAGGCGCGGATTATAGGGTGAGACACCGAGCCCGGCATATCTTGTTTTTAAAGTGAAAAATTATCAGTTGTATATTAACTACATGATTTTCAGGTTTAGAATCTGTTCTTCTAAAAAAGAGAATGCTAAATATTCTCTAGGTGGAAAACCTTCATTCTGGGAGGTTTTCGGATCCAAAAGACAGCGTGTCCAGATGTGGTTGAAAGACTTGAAGACATCCGAGCAGCCAACAGACACATGAAGAAGTGTTCAACCTCACTAATCATCAGGGAGATGCAAATCAAAACCAGGCTGAGATACCACCTAACTCCAGTCAGAATGGCAATTATCAATAACTCAAAAAATAACAATTGCTGGAGAGGGTGTGGCGAAAAGGGAACACTCCTACATTGTTGGTGGGAGTGTAAGCTAGTGCAACCTCTGTGGAAAGCAGTGTGGCGATTCCTAAAAGCTCTAAACACCAACCTCCGGTATGACCCCGCAATCCCCCTACTGGGAATATACCCTGAAGAACACAAATCACTCTATAAAAAAGATACCTTCACACATATGTTTATCGCAGCATTGTTCACAATAGCAAGAACCTGGAAGCAACAATGTTGTCCATCAAAAGAGGACTGGATTAAAAAAATGCAGTACATATACACGATGGAACACTACGCAGCCATAAAAAAGAACAAAAAAAAGGATTTCGCAGCAACTTGGATGGAATTAGAATCTATAATACTGAGTGACCTCTCACAGAAACAAAGATCGGAGTATCACATGTTCTCACTCTTATAGTGAACCTTGAACATGCAACGTAATACTATAAAAAAATGACTGACAGTGGTGGAAAATTATGGGGAGGGGAGGGGAGGAGGCATGGGATTAAC